>JAQFYB010002306.1:0-25461 GCA_034694085.1 Pogonognathellus longicornis | reverse complement strand
TTTTACGTATTTCCGTATTTTTACGTATTTATCCATATTTCCCGGAACAGACATGCTTACGTTCCTGGAAATGCCAATACTGTACTACCAATACTGTACATAATATATAGTTATACAAATGGTAATTAAATTATGAAGTTCTACCAGAGAGAATTTGATATTTCACGTTTATAGAAATCTCCCTGTACGACTAAGCTCCACCCATTTCTCATTTCACCATACTTTCTCCGTCACGTTCACGTTCCGTTTAAGTAATTAAAACGGAAACCCGCCTTTGACATTCACGGTGGAAAATCCGCCGTGGACAATGACAACGGAAACCCGCCGCAAACAAAACGCATCATTTTCCTTTATTTTTTCCTTTACGTTTGCACTTTTATGTCAAAAAACCTAAAGAGGCAAAACAAAATAAATGGAGGTGAAATAAGTATTTTTGGAGGCAAAATTATTATTTTTGTAGGCAAAATCAATATTTTTATAGGCAAAATCAATTTTTTTATAGGCAAAATCAATATTTTTAGGCCCAAAATTGACACGTAAAAATATTGATTTTGCCTACAAAAATATTGATTTTGCCTAAAAAATATTTATTTTGCCTCCAAAGTTATTGATTTTGCCTCTAAAAATATTTATTTTGCCTTTTTGTTCCCTGTGGTTTCATATCTAAATAATACCTAAAGCAAACCAATATATCAATGAGTTGCTAACTGGTAATAAATATTATGCAAATATTTCGATTATATTAATAAGAGTATTAGATAGAAATTAGCAAAATATTTGTTGTTGATATATGTATTAAATGAACGCCTACAGAAATGATAACATTACTGGAAAAAAGTAATTTTTATTTCCTCTGGAAGATTAATGAACAAATTATACAATTGTTCCAAGATAATAATAAGGACCTTAACGAATTAAAATTAAGCTGAGGCATAAAATGTATCAAGGTACTATTATTGCGTGTGACCTTTAGATGAATTTGAATTCACAGACTTGCACTTTATATATGGATTAAAAAATTTCAGTTAGCAAAAAATCCATCAATTCACTTTCGTTTGGGCAGCCTGCCTTCTATTTCCCTATCCAAAATCATCGTTTTTTATTTAATGTAATTTGTAATTTCTCAAGTAATTCAATTACATTTTCGCCTTCAATCGTCAAATTACAATTGTAATTTAATTACATACCTATAATTCTACAACAAATTACAAATTAAATGTAATGTAATTTGTAATGTAATTACATTTAGCTCAAAATTACATGTAATTTACCCAACCCTGATAATTGCTCAAAAGTAAGTTAGTTGTATTTATTAGGTATTGAGAAAGATGTTAATGTTGAGGTAGAAGTTATATTGATCCCTGAGTATGAGACAGAGTTGCACCTATATAAGGAGGCAGTAGATATATTATTCTATATCATGGTATTTATTATTTGGCTCGTAAAGTATATTATGGTATCAGCCATTTGTCAGGTAAATTTAACGCCGTGGAACATGAAAGTGCGTAAAGACAGAGTGGCAATTCAAGTTAAATACAGAGGTGACTTTCCGCGTGAACACGTTGCTTTGTAAGAAGATTGAAAAGGATTTATCAAATTATTTGAAAGAGACAAGAAAGATGGTATGCTAGAAAGTTGAGGGTTAGTTGAGTGTAGATAAATTCGAAGAAGCAATGGAATTATTATTATTCTCAGTATGCGTCTTACAATTGACCTAAACCAAAGTAAGTGGTATTGGGAAACTTGTGGCAAATAGTGGGAGTACGAGAATGGAAAGTCAAATAGTTGGAAGTAGACTGACGTGCAGTTTGTTCTGTATTCAGGTATAAATAGATAATGCAACAGTAAGGAAAACTGTGGTTGGAGAAAACTTGAGACGAGATTGACACGCAGAGAGAAAGAGACTCACTTCAGAATCGATTTTTCATCCGGAGAGAGTATTGCACGTTACAGTAAGAAGCTGCGTTTCCATTCATCTTGACAGCCTTTGTTTGCACCACGATGGAGATGTCACTATGACAAAAGTTCTGAGTAGCCATGTCTAAACTGTGTCATGAGAGTAAAGAGAAAGCCTGATGGGTGGACACGACATTTCCACAAACAACATCAATGAAGTAAACACAATACATATTCATGAACCAAAAAATCCAATCTACAGTATTGAGTCCATGTAGTTTGTACTTATTTATAATGCACGGCTCCAGAAACGATTCCACAGTTCACACAACCTCTGCCAACCAACATCAACCAAACAACAACTAGGGCTTGTACATGCAATTTTATTACGTATATAAATGTATAATATTATGAATGTAAATCTTTTCTACTTGTTTGTAGTGCTTACAGGCTCGTACACTCATTCCACTCATAAAATGTCCTTGGGCCTTCTTTGAAGTCATATAATTTTGACGTTTGTCGAACCAGTTGCAAAGAAATCCACGTCCATTATAAATGACATGCATTTGTACAAAAAATGCTTCTTAAATTCCTCCTACGCTTTCATTGACGACATCCTTATGTAGATCGACCCAATGCTCAGGCATAAAGAAATGCTTTCACATATTATATACCTTCATATGATATACCTACCTACAGAATATTATGTACACCTACATGTAATTAAACGGACTAATGTCAATCGCGTAGTTTCCATGATTTTAAAACACATAGTTATTACATCAGAATGTTTTAATTTCCTATTAGAGGACAGATTTGATCTCACATCCCGTGCTAAAATGTCTCCAACAGGGTCAGGTACATAAATCTTGTGAGTGAAATTCGGACGTGTGTTCAAAATATTGAACACGGTTTTTCACACACAGGAGGGTGAATATTCTTATTCACAAAAATGAACACGCATTTTCCGGTTCAAAGGCGTACACAGGTGTCTTGAGACACTTTTTTGGGTGTCTTGTGAAACTTTTTTGGGTGTCTTGAGCAAGCCGGTCAAAGGCCCATGCAACAAATGCACTCGCCAGGGGATACTGAGTGAAGGGGGATGATTTTTTCAGGAGTTTTCACTAAATATTTTGAGCTTTACGCTATATTAAACCATTATATATTATGTGGAATATTATGCATGCATAGCATGGCACAGAATTGCAGTGCAAATCGAGTTTCAAAATTATGATGGACGAAGCACTAACACACGTCGCTGTTTGAACAACCAATTCTGTTTTGCTTTCTATAGCTATGGTAAACTTCCTTGTTGGCTGACGTGCTATTTAGCTGTTTCACAATTAGGCACAAACTTCGACCCTTCTATTGTTCTCTGCGTTAATCTGCAAGGGACACTCTATTGCTTTACTTACGCCGAGATGTATTTCTTCGACCGACTTATGTTTTTAACTTTTAGAAGAAAATGTGAATGCAAGTTGAATCGCTCGTACGGTAGCATGCAGGAAACGAAAATCCCACGGGTTTTTTCTCAAAAACCCATACCCATATGGTTTTTAAAGGTTTTGGTGGGTTTTTGAGTAATATTTTCAATGCCTGCGCAAACAATATTAATATTAAATTGCTTTCTCCGTTGTATTAAAGAGAGAGTACACCATAGAATTGTACTCATTTTCCTGTCGCCAATTTCGAGATGTTGTCTATCATTATCAAATATTGTCACTGCTATCTATAAACAAGAAATTTCCCTTGTTTGTGTTTGTATAATTGCCATATTGTTAGGATTTTTTATAGATATAACGTGGTCCGAAAATATGAGATTGTGTTCATCTTTTAAACCAGTTTTAGCCAAGTATACATCATTAATGTATACTGGGCATAGGTATCTAGAATTTAGGAGGAGGATAAACTCGAATGAATTCCCTTTAACAAGTCGTAGTCAGCTCGTTGTTGTTTTTATAGAAGTTCACTATCATTCACATCATTTCTCATTCTCAGCTGAGTCATGTTAATTAAACCTGGTTGCTCAAATAGAACCGTGCATTCAAAAAATCAATAACCCGGATTTTTTCCTTTTTTATACCCAAAAACCCACCAAAATCCCATTTAC
This sequence comes from Pogonognathellus longicornis, assembly GCA_034694085.1. Classification (NCBI taxonomy): domain Eukaryota; kingdom Metazoa; phylum Arthropoda; class Collembola; order Entomobryomorpha; family Tomoceridae; genus Pogonognathellus; species Pogonognathellus longicornis. The sequence goes on along the minus strand of JAQFYB010002306.1, from coordinate 21,455 downwards.
CCAAAAAACCGGGTTTGTGGGTTTTTCGTTCCCTGATAGCATGACGTATTAAATTCTACAACTAATAAATCTAAAATCGCATCACTGACACAAGATACTGTTTATTTTCGATTCCAGTACGCTACTGCTCGGTGTACATTACAGCTCGCCGATTTTACAGCTCGAGCACACTACAGCTTGCGATTTTACAGCTCGCCGACTTTACAGCTCAATTCTTTGTTTCAAAATCTTATGAAATCTTGTGAACTGTAATGTACACCCCACTTTAAGTTACCCAAATAAAGCTCTTTGCATCATATTGTTCTAAAGAATTGTTTATCCCAAAAACATCATATTTACACTGTGCTTAATGTATTCATTTAAATAACTGAATGAATGAAAGATTTTTTACACTCTCACAAAATTTCATGATGTTTTCTGGATAAACAATTATTTAGAGTAAGTGGGTAAGTTAGAGTGGGGTGTACTTTACAGTTCACAAAATTCATGACTTTAAAACAAAAGCTGCAAAGCAAAGTCGGTGAGCTGTAAAATCGCGAGCTGTAATGTACACCTAACAGTAGCGTACGGTTACCTTATTTTCAGCTTTGTTGAAATGTAATTGCATGTTTTTCAGATAGTGCTGCACTTAGATCTACAAAACAGCTTTGTTCTATAAATGTCTGAAGATTTATAAGCTGTGTCCGTTGTTTAACCTTCAACTTTCATCTCACATGAACACAAACAGGTATAATACAGATAAATAATATATAAGTAACGAACTTTATTTCCCGCTCTACATATATAGATTACAGTAATATGAAATCAAGAAAAATATTTTAAAGTAGACAGGTCTTATAAACTGTGAAATGACATTTGAATAAAAGTTGATCGTGAGAATTTAACTTGGAAAAGTCCTTCAATGTTTAAGGATTGAAAGTCCAGCATGTAAGAGTCACTTATTCCTGACTTGACTCGCTCACTCAGAAAAACGACTTGTCTGGTAGGATTTAGCCATTCATTCAACTGAACAGGTAGGTACACCTTTATTTCCTTTCAGAGAATGTAAGGTTTAAAATATGTTCGGGCGAAACTAAATTTATGCTCCATCCAATAAACGTGCCATTAGTGAAATGACATTTTAGGCATGAAGTGGCGTCTCACAACTCTAGATTTGCATACAATATTATGGGCTACATTCTAAGGAGATTAAACAAAATGAGGCATTGAATGTGTTGGCGTATTACGCAAGCATTGCTTCAGCTTTGTGTCAAAAGTGGGTCTAAGTGTTTTCCTTTTCAAGGAGCTTTACGACCTAATATGAAAGAGAAAATTCATACAAGTCCTTGAAAGTCAGATGAAAAGGATTATTCGTAATATTCCGAACGGAATTATGTGTACTACATTAACAATTTTACAATGTTCATAAACTACCTACACATTTTATTAAAGATGTACTTCTAGAGAACTGGAATTATTTTCTCGCAATTTTTTGCCCCCACATTGCCAATCTTATAGCTAGTTCAGAATTTTTCATTATACAGTAATCATCTTAAAAAGTTTCCAAACTATTGACTAAGAAATGTTTTGCTTGAAACTAGTCAGAATGATGTACAGGGTTGAAAATAAATTATCCTGCTATTTTATTTTCACATTTCATGCCCTTTTGGGAATAGATGTATCAAAACTTTATGGTGTAGGCAATAAATGCAAATAGTATAATTCCTTGACAAAAAAAATCTGCACTTCTAATTCCGCTATAGACTATCATAAGTAACACACGTAATATAATATACATATCCAGCGAAGTACAAACCATACAACAAAGGCAAGGATGTTCAAGAATGGATATCTCAAAATACCTAACCCATGCAATTTGTATAACCAAATGATAAGCTAGAAGCTACAAGGATTCATACCAGAAGATACCATATTAATATGTATGAAAGCACTGAACACTGCAAAGTAGAAATCCTGCACACAAAACGAAAAATAATTCTTTTAGAGCATATCAATAATATTGTGATACTCTTATCTTGCCATAGTAGAAACTAAAACCCAATTAAAGTTTGTAAGAGAACCCACTTTTATATATGTCGCGACAAAGTTAAGGATTGAGTATAATAATAGTTCCAATGAAATTGGAGCTAAAATTTAGATAACGATGTCTGAAAAAATCCAGTTGTAATATATTTGTACAGCTTGCGAAATCCAAACGATTACATTTTTGCATACAATACCTGGCCATGCTCAGTTCAATTAAAACAACTTTGAATTGAACTTTTATATTGACGAATGACGATTAATGATTAAAGTTGTAAACTATATTTCAAATGAAAATCCAATTGCAAATGTAATCGTCCAAGTTTGAAATTCACAAATTCTGTATATACAAAATTCTTGTTTACAGGTAGGGAACGAAAAACCCACAAACCCCGGGTTTTGGGAATCAAAAACGAAAAATCCAGGTTATTTGGTTTTTGAGGTTTTAAATGCGTGGTACAATTTGAATCACCAGACTTGTGTAAAATGAACAGTTGTGAGTCGTAAATTAAGTATAAAGCTAAATACTTACAATACAAACACTCATCTTACCATGACTAGTTAAAATCAAAATATTTAAAGTTTCTTCACATTACAAATTATGTATACCTATGCTAGGTATACAGGGTAACCAGTTTTCAGTGAACCATAGGGTTAATACACAATGGGTTAATAAAGCCTTAATTCGGCTTGTCTCAAAGAGTCACAGGTAATTTTGAAATAAACAACAATGGATATCTTGTAGAGAATCGTTTTGTGAATTTAATGAGAAATGACTCAAAGTGGCTACGCAGCATTGTGTACCTGGAGCGCTTTAAGTGAATTTAAGAACATTTTTCAAAAATTCTTCAGATTAAGAAAATTCTTCAAAATTGTTTCAAAAGTCAAATCTTCAAAATTGTTTCAAATTTAGTCAAATGTTCAATATTGCTTCAAATTTAGTCAAATGTTCAATATTGCTTCAAATTTAGTCACATGTTCAAATTTGATTCGAATTTAGTCAAATGTTCAAATTTGATTCAAATTTAGTCAAATCTTAAAAATTGCTTCAAAGAGGGGCGCACGGAATGGCTTGAAATTTCATGGACCTAGGAAATCCCCGAACTTTAATATGTGATTGTTACATGCCTCCTGATCTAGTTTAAGTAGGGAAGGAAGACCCGATGACCCCCAGGTCACCCAGTTCTATAGGGTCAAAGTTTGCATTTTTGTCCTTTTTTTAGATATATAATATATATGGCTGTAAAATAGACAGTATAGGTCAAAACTTTACTTCAAAAATTTACTTTTGTAATGCTGATATGAATTTAGACACTTTAATAAACTTGAGATTGAGATTGAGATTGAGAAACAGGTACAAGAGGGTATCAATCAACTCCTAATGACCTGACGAACAGTTTAAAAATGCTAAATCTACACTACCCCCCATTTGGAGAACCAATCTCAAATTACCTCCTGGGGTAAAAATTGCAAAAAAGTGAACTTGAAATGGGAATACTTATTCGTATGTATTACTATGGGAAACCACTACTACATTTAAAAGACATTATTTCGGGGTCAAAAATGGTGTATTATGAGAATCCCCCAAATAAGTATATAATGTCAATTGGGGGATTCTCATAATACACCACTTTTGACCCCGAAATGATATCTTTTAATTGTAGTAGTGGTTTCCCATTCAAAAGGTTCTTCTCAGTCCTCGTTGCGATTTGTACTGGTTGTCAAATTTTGGTCGGTGTATAAGTATGCATACATGATGTCTCCTCCGTGAATACTAATAAATAACATCATGCTATCTGATTGACTTTCGTGGTGGGAATAAAACGAAATAAAGACATTGCTTCATTTATACAGAAGTGATAAGGGAGACACTGTAGATGATGAGACAACCTATAAACGCACAAGATTGTGTCATTACCTCCGTATTATATTGACGCAAATATTGCATCCAAACACACAATAATGCCCTTCTTTGATGACCTTCGTCAGAGGAAAAGCAATCAGACCAAGGTATACTGAACTGATAGGTACCCATAAATGAATTTAAGAGAAGTGCAAACAATACTTTCAAGTCCATTTCTATATACTCCTGAAAGTTTTAAGACCCTTCTACAAAAGTACTACCATAGATTCTAAATAGGATAGGATAGGTATTAAACGGGTATTGTATCTTATAATACCCATCATTGCTTATACTGAAAATTAAAATTTATGTATAGCAGATATATCACTTGATTGCCTGACTATGAACAATTGAATGAATGAATCATCTAGACCTAGTATCTAGCATTTATTTCCAAAGATTGGGATCTTTGAACTTTCTAATAATAGATCGAATAAAATGTCAAATAACATGTCGTGCCAAATTCAAATAAAAGTGTACAGTACATAAAGGTATGGTTTTCCGATTATCAACCAGCCTTTTTTTAAATACAGATTTTATAATAATGTGCTTAAATATCATATTTTTAGTTTGTGCCACGACCTCGAATGAACTCACCATCCATCCTTATTACAGTTGGCTCAAATGTATATATTATTTACATCATACATTGAAAGTTGGGTTTGAGTCAAATCATTAAATCAAATTTCACGCATTAGTGATTATAAATGCAAGTATAAAGTTTAATAAAACCTGCCATATCTTATTACAGCTTAATAACTTTCTCTAGGAAACTCTACAGCTTATAACGTACAATAAAATCATCCCTTCAACTTTTTTTAGATTTATGTACTTCACTGGTTTTAGTAATATCATCTTACCATTTGAAAGAAAAGTAATTGCATTAATTTTTTCTTTTTTATTGTGAAAAAGTGACAAGATGATGGTGGAGATTTGATGTGGCACGTGTAAAGTTATTACAAGGAAGTTGAGCGAATAAAGAAACACTGCATGCATGTATATCTTAATAACTAAATTGGAATTATATTATACCCACAGTCAGTACTTGAGGAAGCATTCATTCAGGTTTATACGTAGTTTAACAAGAAACTCTAATACATGTTGGTGTATAGGGTGTAGTTTATACGAAATGTCATTTGCATGATCGAAGTAATAGCTTCCTTCTGCAGTGGATTAAAAATAACGGTAAAGTAAGCATACCAAACACAGGTTATGGGATTGTGAGATTGCTAGAAGAAAATCCTTATCCCTTACTATAATACCGTGAGCCACGTAAAATGCATTCAGTGCGTATACACATATTATATCCAACGAATGGATCAATACTTGACTTACTCATCAGTCGCATACAGGAAGCTCTGGGTCTGATATTGAGTTCAAGCGAAACGAGATATGTGAATTACGAAATTCAAAGACGCTCAGCGTATACCAATTTCAACTTGGTGGAAGTGTTTTAACGTTTTAATAATCATAATAATTTAATAAGTCGATAAGAATATTTTCGCGGTGTACCTTTATCCAAGGTAAGCTAATAGGCTAATACCATGTACTATAAGTAATTTATAGTAATGCCGTACAAAAATGGTAAGCTCAAACATCACTGGTAACTACTATATATTAAACCAATCTATTTTAATATAACCCATACCACTGAAAAAGGGCAAAGCTTAGGACTAATAATAAATTAGTATCATCCTCCTAAAGTATGAATCGACATCGTAAAAGTCAGCTTTCTTTCTCAACATGGAACTTATTTACTTATGGTTTCTCATTTTAAACGCTTATTATCCTTCAGAATAATATGAGAGGATCAAATAAGATTTTATGGTAAACCGAAACCTTTGTAAAGACAAGCATTTAGTTAGAGCCAATATAGCTAATACACCTAGCCCATAATTACTAATGCAAACACATACATCTAGGATTTTACCACAAACTATTGACTATATAATTAAATTTTATCGATAAAGTATTCAAATTTATACCATTTGTTTTTCACTTGTATTAATTTTTACATGACATTTTTGGCACAAGCACTGCGAGAGTTTGCAAACAGTTATTCAATTGACTCAAATATATTGCAAACTCATGAATACTTGAAACGCCAATGACGGAAATCTCAGCTGAGCCCAAATGTAGTAGTGTTTCAGCTTTTTTGGTTTGAGAAAAGGTGAAAAAGTGTAAGTGGATGAGTATCTTAAGGGGGAGAAATGTGTAAGTGTTGTTGGTAATGGAATGTCTGGAAGAAACATCTTGGCCGGTGTATCACTGACACCTGGATGCAATGCGTAATGATGTGATGTTGGGAAGGTGGGATAATAGTATTTTTATCGAGTGTGGTGGCAGGAATTTAGCTGAAGAAAGTGAGCGGGGCAAGTAATTCATTCGTTGTTGGATTTTAAATGGGAGTTCACTCAACGCAACGGACTTTTATAAATAGTTTGTAATGCATCAACATCGTGAAGAGAAGCGTGATAGAAAGCAAGTCTGGGAAACTGCAATATGTCCTGTTGGGTGGTTTGAAAGGAATTTCTGGTTTACCCAAGTCGCCCAGTTAGACCATGAAATCAGCTTACTCGCGATCACAATAGTAATGCATCATGTGAGTAGCTTCTTCACGAAGATAATCCGTGGAAAAGCCCATTTTAATTCAAGACCAGATGTACATTGAGTGGCAGAAGGCTCTTGTGCTCCGCTTTGCTCTTTTCTTTACTCAGACCGAGATTCACTCTCCATCCTCCGTTTCTGTTACATACAAAAGAGAAATTCTTTGGGAATTGCTGTTGTCGTTGTGATGTCGCTTCCGTTCTCCAGCACTCTTCTCGCTCTTCCTCCTCTTTTCCTCCATATTCTCCCCACATTTTCACTCTCTCGCTAACCACGGCTTTGCCTTGGTCTTCCAACCTCCTTCGCTTAGCAAATCCTTGGTCCTCCACTCCAGTCCAATCTCGCCTTCTATACTGTCCCCCAATTCACTCGTCTTGGTTTCGCTTTCAATTTATACTCCGCTATCCATCCGTCTGTCTGTCTTACGAACGACTAGTCGTTAGTCTTCTCTCCCTTCCTTGGCTTATGTGAAATCTAACACAAATCCGAAGTGGTCTCCATTAGACCCAATACTACATCAACCTTCAAAAACAAATGAATCTAACGACATCCTACAAAAGTTTTCAACTTATGTCCCAATCCCAAGAAAAAATATGCCAAATGACACTCTCAAGTGCAGTTGCGATTTTTTCGGTAGGTAGGTACTCGTAAGTCCATTCCATGACACGTCTTCAATTGCAACTGTCAATACATTTTTTTAACATTCATTAATAATCATAATGTAATCAATCATTTCAATTCTAAATGTATTTTAGTACTTACCGAAATAGTTATGCAGCGACCCAAAATCCCAAATTGTTTTTCCGCTTTTTATAATAATTGACCTGTATATTTTTATAAAGAAGTTAAAGTAGCATGCATCCCATAAACTCATTTGAATACATTGTCACAGAAAAAGATTTCAAAATTATTTAGGTGTAAACGATATTATTATGCATAGATTAAATACTCAATTGTATAGTATAGAAGGTACCAGGTAGACATACGTAGACATATGGCAGTCAATTTTGAATAATTGTGCATATATAGGGCAATGCTTCAAGTAAAAAATACATGATACTTACCGTACTTGCACAAATTCATTGCACTCTAATTGGACTCTATAGCTTTCTTGGATAATAACATTTAATGGCAGGAAAATTTAAATGTGACAGCTAAGTAAGCTAACGTGAAGATACCATCATATATTATTTTCGCAAAGTTTTATGTTGTATGTAACAAACTGCATGATTTTCAAAGGATGATGTGTCAATGACACGAAAGCAATACTCAATAATTGACTATTAGTACGATAGCAAATACCCAATTAAGATTCACCAGATTGACAAACTGCATGACTGAATTACCCTTAAGAGTGATATGAATACTTTCAGAAAGTGGCGGATCTAGTAATTGGTTTTATGTGTTCCACAGTCTAAGGTATTTCTAAAAAAAGAAAAAAATGGTGTCTCATCTGACTTGTATTATAATCCAACGGTGACAATGTATTGGCAATCCTTCCTGTTAAAAATTGTACAACCTCTATTTTTCAGTGTGGATATTGCTCGACGGTTTCAGTGGCTACTGCAACTAAATATTGACCTGGTTTCTCTCGTGACAAAAATGTTGGTGATATCTGCATCGTGTATTATGTAGGAAGTGTAAAGAAAGTAGAGTATACTATGTCCATAATATGTATTTATTAAATTGTGAATTTTTTGAACATTTGTATTTCATCACCAAGCAGACAAAAGGGTCGAGAAATATGAATTGAATATCGCAATGCATACTCTGAATGGTTTACAGAATCCTCATAAGAATTCCTCAGTTCTTTATTGCTTCGTATTTTATTGTGGAATGTGGATTTCTGGTAGTGTGCTTATGTATAATATCTAGCACCATCACCAGATCCCTTTCATCTCTACAACCATTTTCAGCCCTATACAAACTCCCATAATATTTATTATGTCGGTATTAGGCGTGTAATAAAGCAGTCTTATTCAGACACTAAAACATCGAATCATTGTTTTCCTCGTTTTCACGCTGCCTGTTAATTTTGACTACTGCTATTAAAAGTTCAACCACTTTAACGCTTACAACCCACTATAAAATTTAATCTCTAGCATCATTTCTAATCTTTCTATTATTGCAAAATCTCATATTTACCATCAATACATATATAGTAAGCAACAAATTAAAAGATACCACTAGTAAATAACTCTACATGTACAAAAATTTAATATATTATGCAAAATCCATTTCAAACATTTTTGGTTATTGCAAAAAATCTGTCCCCTTTATCGCAATAGCTACAGACGTTTATATTACTAATGCCAGATGCTACGTAGAATGATAATAATTTTTATTGGCCTGGAGGATGATTCTATAAGATTGGTAGGACGAATTGAAAATACATGGAATATCCCCACAAATATCCATTCGGAGGTATGGCGTTAGGGATTTTGGACGATTAAATGTGATTGTGAAGCTCTAAGTTTAGGAAAATCCATGGAGAGCATGCAAGTAATTTAGTTGTGCTGAATGCTTGAGATATTACATTTCAATCTCACTTAAAGGCGAAGCCGAAGGTTGTCACCGTACAATTGAGTCTTTAGCAATAAATGAGTAAATGAAAATGTGAAGCTGGGAAATCGCATTTTTTCAATTCGCTTTCAACTTTCTGCACATACAGGAACATTCAATTTGACTGGTGTGGCATTGCGATGACTATTTTGCTGGGCTAAAGTTCCATTTGTACTTCTGATGGGACGGAGCGGGAGGGAAGGAGACCTGATGCGAGCAAGAGAGAATTATTTTGGCCATTTGCATTCTTATTCTTATTCGTGCATGGAGTGAAAGCACAAAAGAAAAGGCAAAAAGCAATAAATAGATAGAAAGGAAAAGTCGGCAACGCCGATTAGGGGTAATCGGCCTGATATTCAAATGAAACCGAAGCTTATGCAGAAAAGAAATCGAAATAGGTGGCGAAAACGCGAACGTGAACTTTGAAGGGCAACTCTGAAGAAATTTAATAGAGGGTGAAAATTCGAACAGACATTTTCTTTTCACACTTGAGTTCCCCCAATATGTAATGTTAGTTTTTCTGTTACGACTACTTGTCTCTATTCTATTCTACTTGACTTGGCCTGTGAGCATTTACTATGCCGTTGTTGAGCCGAGGAAGCTTGACTGGGTTTTACGTATCGGCTCAACTTCCAACTTCGCCTTTAAATGTACTTGTAGAATTGTATGATGTACCGTAACAGAAAAAATATTCCTAGCAGCACACTATGTACACATACACTTTCTTCAAACTTCACAACACTCTTCGTTGTGTGGCCAAACTCAAATTCTAACCAAATACTTGGCTCACTTGCCTCGCTCCTCACTTCTTCTCTCCCAGATCAGTAGCCACACCTATCACTCCTACACCAGAAGTAGCTATACCTACTCGAATTTATCAACCAACACTACTGCTTTCTACCACTATGTACATACTCCTTCTTTCAGTAGCTATCTTCTACAAATGATCATTTTATTCTATCCTTTCCTCTCACGTACTCATATAAAGAATTAAACCATTTCATTTCTCCCTTCACACTTTCAACTTGAAGATCTACGCTATTATGTAGGTACTAAGGTGAAGCCTCACAATTTCCTTGTCGGACTATACAGGAAAAGGCTGCTACAGTCTTTTAATTCATTTTTGTAAATATGTATATGTATATAGGTATATATGTACATTTAATAATAGAACGTTATCAAAAGGACTTGGAGAAAGGAGCGATACTTTTGTAAATATTATACTTTCATTGTATTCCGGAAACCGTTTAGTGTTCTTTGAAGTATAAGCTGAACTCTGACTGTGTAAGTGGCCAAAGTAGAAAGTAATGGTTGCAGTATTATTATATAGGGTGTTTGCAGGTGTCTAACACGCTACAAGAAAAGTTCTTAAGGAAACCTTGACGATTCACGATATTATGCAAGGACTACACACACTTAACATTTCCTACTGAAGCTGCTACATATTTGCCAAGTTGTTATGTTGATGTCTAAGTAAGTACATTCAGTCACATAACACAGCTTCTCAACCAATTCCCATTGCTCAACTTTCAAACTGCTACACTCCTAGACTAGCCTTATTAGGCATAGCTATATACACACTTTGCACACACAACAAGAGCTAGCAAGTACAAGTACTTACCTTGGACTTATTACTGCTGCAAATACAAGAGCAACTTTATTGTCCTGTGTATTGTGTGTATGTGAATGTATGTGTTTTTCTATTCTCTCACACAACCTCTCTTTACCACTCTACTTTCCGCATCCTTTCTATTCAATTCCAATGGTCTCAATTTTAATCCTGATTCTCCAGTGTGAGTTTTCTCATTCTATTATAATATATATATATATTCCATTATGTGTGTGTAGTATACATACAGGGATATACATTGTATGCGACACAGCGAAAATCTATATCTAAAATTTAATACTACTATATAACCTAAATCTACACACCTACTACTATTATTATGACTGGTTATATATTTCTACAAAATTTCATCTTCCCCTCTCCCACTATAAAAATACCTCGTTTGTTATTTTACCCGCTTTTGCTATATATATATACTTTCAGCTAATACAAAGTCAACCTTAGAAAACTCAAAACTGTTGTCTATAGAGAACTACAGTATTATATGTATTATAGTTCAGTTAGTAGCAAGGCTGGAACTATTATTGTATTGTAGTGTGGGCAGCTATGCACACTGTATATGAAATGAATAGAAATATTATATAAGAGTCACTTAGAGCATTGCACTTAAGATTGAGGTAGGGAACTTTATTGCAAAAACTACAGCTGCAATAATACGTCGGTATTCTAGGTATATAATAGCAGCTACATAAATACTAGCTGTATAGTATGTGTGGTAGTGGCTGGAGTGTGAATAACATTTTGTAAGTTGATGTTCGTACATGGATGCCTTACGTTCATGATGACTGAAAGTAATAATGTAAAATCTGGGAGTGGGAATAAAATTTGAAATGAGGAAGGAGGAGAAGAAGACAATGTAACTGTGTATTACATTAGATTCTTGCCCTGACATTTTGACTTGCGTTGCCCGCATGTTTTTCTATTCTAGTCAAAATTTATGTGATTACTGTTCTACGTATACGATGATTGGTTTTGTTGCTGCGAGTCATTCAAAACATAAAATCCGAATTGTATTATTATGCACTGCCGACATTCAACGCTTCCAGTCGCTGTTATTTAATCGCTTTTTCCATGAAACTGACTGAATGGCCTTTGGCTGAATTGTAGGTATTTAGGCGGACATTGACATAGTTTTGTAGCAGTATAGTCCACCATTCCATATACATGGTAACCAGAATACAGACAATGATTCTATCACAACAACAAAATTCTACAAACTGATTGTACTGTACGAGTGCGGCTGGCTTTGAATTACTAGAACTGTTTTTGTACGTTTTGAAAGACTTGTACTTTAAAAGCGGCAATATAGCATGAGAGTGCTTATACACATTGTAGATTGTGAACGATGAACGTGCCATACAAACGAAAGATTGGCGAAAACATTATTTTCTGTGTATCTGAATGTGTAGTGTGTTAGAGGACAAGGTACTCCTAGTAGTACTAGTACCTCCACTTAACTAGGGTTTGTAGTAGTTTGTACTTACTGTAGTTTGTACTATACCATTTATACAGCAGTATAATAAGTTGCTGATTTGCTTTGGCCACACAAACACACACAGTGATCTACGCTCAAGTAAAGTAAAGAGAGCGAGTGAGTGGTGAAATTATTCCCTCACTCATCACATCACAAGTGCTCTACTTCCACTACTTTTACCATTTATACACAAATACAGATTTAGTGAGCTATTGCAGAATTGAAATGTACTCAACCAACAGACCCAACACAAAGGCTCTACACACGTACACTCATAGCTAGGTAGTTTTTATATAGTATACCTATTGCAAAAACACATACAATAGGCAGAATAGAATGTGGAGTGTGTGTGTGTGTATTTTCCATTTCATAGTATATTATAGAGATGTAATAATATTTATCCATAGAACAAGAAACGATTCGTGGGATGCTTGTGTTTGTGTTCCTTGTGTGTTTAAGTATAGGTACATGCCGTATAAAATTGCATTTCACACTGACTGCACTCTATTCTGGGGCACAGAAGTTGCTTCCATAACATTGGGTTTATTACCTAATTCATATTACTAAATTATTGTAGCGCACAGTGCAATTTGTGTAACGTTGTCTTTGCTGTGCAAGCAAAGTAAAGCACAAGCGGGTGAAAAGGGATAGGTGCGTAGGTACGAGACTTACAAGGTACGAACAAAGTGCAAAGTCTGTTACTACTACTGACTCACTGAGAAAGTATTTTGTGTCTGTGTGAGTGAGTACTCTGCAATTGAACAAGAAAGTCAGTTGGGAACTTGAAATGGGAGTGAATAGGAATTTGTACTAGCAGGAAGAAATATAATATTACATGGATACAATAACTACTTACTCCAACACATTTTAGTCATAAACATTTCAAAGTAGATCCTCTTTATTTTACTCGTTGACGAACCAAGTGTCTTCTTCGTTTCAGAATTTCAAATTCAACCTAATACTCTTGGAATAACATTTGTGCAATTCGCCAACACAAAATAAACGAGAGCTTTCTCTAGTAGCTTACTCCTACCTGTACGCAACCAACCATGGCTAGTTGTCTCCTCTTGTTTTCTTTGTCAGAGTAGCTATATAGCTGCTATGTACATTTGTTAAAGTAACTTACTGCACAAAACAGGAGCATGAAATATTATGTAGAGTTCATCGGTTTCCATATATTCCACTGTTATACAGTGGTTGTGCTACAATATAAATAATAGCTGGGGATGAAGCACAGCTTTCAATTCTTTTTATAACTCATCCATCATCATTTTCAGCATGCTCGAATTTTCTATCTAGATGTTCTCTCTTACATTAGTAAACACGTTTTGCTACTTTCTCTCACTTATTACAATAGCACTATGTATTGTCTACAGGTTGCACAACAAAATAAACATCCAAGACTCGGTTTCCACCGTATTTACATGGAAAGATTGAATGACAAACTGTAGTATGCTTTACAGTTCGCCAAGCTGTTTGATAGAATAGAAACAGTGGATGTTATTTTAGCGTGAAATTCTATTTCTGTAATGTTTCTAGGTATGTTTCTAGGCATGTGTCGATGTCCACGATGTACCTAAATAAAATATTATTTCAGCATTGTAGCAACATTTCCACTGTGTGTAGTAAGCCATGTAGGAGGAGTGTCGTATTGTATTTCTATTATAGACATGAAAGAAAGTTGCTTAATTAACAAAATGCAAGTAAGGCCAAGTAAAACTACACGACGGTTTTGTTTTACTTGTACTTTTCAATTTGTAAGTGCATGTGAAGATGAGACCATTGAACTTTGTGTTTACTAACTCTTCTTTTTTGAAAAGGATTTTCCAGATTGTTAGTTTTTGCTATTTACCTGTAGAGTTCATTAAAACATTTTCGTGTATCGAGTGATAATTGATTATCAAGAGAAATAATATGAGAGCCAATTAGAATCCTGAATTTCATTATATTTTTATATATGCATGACATACTAGAAATACTAAAAATCTAGAACAAAAATGCCAATTTAATCCACATGCAAAATATATTTGCGTTTATGTGAATTAAAAGTCAAATCGATTAGTTCTAAGAAATAGGAAACAATTATGCAACTGAATCATTTATGATTGTAAATTTTTGATGTATGTATAAGTTTGTTAAGCCTATAATATATATAATATGCCTCATAGTAGTAACAATGACCTATGAAAAGTAGTAGTAGTATTTAGTACAGTATGAACAAACTCGCGCTTCAGCTTTCAAATCTTTGTTGTAGATAGTGTACATGTAGTATATTAGTATAATTAAGCATAACAGCCACATTATTGGAAATAATGTGTAGTATAAGTCCACAATGTAAATGACAATTCCCATTGCTATGCAGCAAATCATTAAAAATTGATGCACAAGCAGTAATTGAAACTAGCATAGTGGTTAGAAAATAATGAATTATTGATGTTAACTCATTAATATATAACAGTAACTCTCTCTAGGACATAGCTGTAATATGAATTAGCATGGCACGAAAAGTGTATGGATGTAAATGAAAAATGGGAGCTACCAATTGTAATTGCTTTTTTCTTGAGTCTAGATAATAGCATAAATTGTATTGACATTTTCATTTATTTATTGACAACTCCAATCTCCCTTCTAGCTAGCTGATCCATGAGTGTGGAAGCGCGTCAAACGTCACACCGTCCGGTATAAAATGAAACGATGTTATATCACAGTCACAGTCCCTCCTTCATTCAATCAGAATGCCAGCTACACGGTTACACGTGGTTAAATAATTTTTCTTAGGACTCTGTATTAACCATTTCAACTTTGTCTCACGTTCCCTTATTTCTCTGTTTGCTGTGACAAATCAAGGGTCAGAGATAAGAAGCAAAACGTTTGTGAAGGACGTCGGTGTTCCGTGTTTGACACTGTACAATGAAGATGGTTTATGGTATCGGGCTGTAATAACGAAAATTAAAGAGCTTAAAACATTTAAAGTTTTGTGGATTTTGGAAACACTGAGCTTGTAAACGATAGTGAGGTACGCTGAATAATATGAATATTACATATTCCCTGTACTAAATGTTTAAGTGAATTTGGAAATAATTTTTTTAATATCTACAGTTAGTCAAGTTGCCACAACACCTTTTAAATATCCCAGTAGTTGCTGTGAAAGTGGTAATGGCAGGCGCACTTAGGATTAAAACAACAGAAAAAATTGAGAAACTTAAAGTTTTGATTGAAAGTAGAGATTTAGTGGTAAAAATTTATAATCTTAAACTCCCCATTGGACAAGATAGGTATAAAGATTAATTAATTAAAAAATATTATTCTAATTCTAGCTACATACATACTTATGTAAACTGATAATTCCATTACCTTTGATTAAGACACACACAGTAAATACACACTAAATAGATACATAAGTATATAATATAAAATTATTTAATATTTTAGAGTTGTCATTTTTTATGGCTCGAGAACGGTACCCCTCATGACGATATTTTTGGAGTTGAAAAGAAAGACGATTTTCATTCCGCCATTACTGTCCCCAAATTGTGCAATCAAGATTTTTCCGAATGCATGATTGTAGGTCATTGTGAATATTTTCCCGGTTTAATCCTTCAAGTAAATAAATTACTTTTGGTTCTTGTTGTTTTTTAGAAATTTAGGATAGTTTTTTAACAAAAAATAAATTTATCATCAAAGTTTTGGAATTTCTAGCAAATGCACCGTGGGCATTTTTATATTCTTATCGCGAGACCCCCAGCTTATCGCTTAGCCCCCAGTTTATAACTTATAGTATTACAACATATATAATAGTAGAAGATAATTTATATTTGATATCTATAGTGTTATCAACGACCTGCTCCTCCGAAAAGTATGCATTTCCTGGTTCGTTAAATAATCATGGCTCATACGTCATACCTACTGAAATTCTGCAGCTATTTGGGGAATGGTATAATTTTACCATGCATTCATTCTGATATATTTCACTATCAAAGGGTTTCAAAAATAAATCCCAATGTCATCCAATCCAATAATATGATCTCTTAGCAATTTAAATTGTAAAAAAGCTGCTGAATTGAAGAATAGTGGTGAATTCTTTTGTTAATAAAGCGAAATATGCATTCAGATTGCGTGGATTATTGTCCAATCGACTCCAGTGTAGTGATTTGTAGAAAAAATAACAGTTAATCCAGTTTAATGCAACCTGGATCAGTCGTAACTTTTAAAAACATTCAATTCAGCTATTCGTATGATGTAGTATTAATGCCACGGCAAGTTATGCAAAGGAAATGGAAATGTAAAACATCGAGTCCTAGAATTACTTTAGTCGTCTATAACACACGCACTATCTTGTCTCTTCTTAGAAGAACATCTTAATGCATGGCAATTAAATTTTTAAACAGAGCAAGAATTTATGAACTCTGAGTTTCCTCTGTGTAAATATACATACACTCAAAACATGCAAAATTCTTGACTCTACAACTGCAGTGTATGATACTCTATGAGAGAGTCAACTCATGGGACCGTGCTATCATTTCACTTCGCCCCGAGAGAAGTTTCGCTTTGCATACGAATTACCGACATGAGAATTATGTAAAGTAAAGTAGTCGCAGAACCCCAGATGACTTTAATTGAAGCATGATTATATTATAGTATTATTAGGTTCAAAAAATTCGTCTGTCGGGATTGAGAGTGACCTGCCAAATAATATTTACAACATGAATTACACTGAAGTTACTTTCATATCATAAAAGGCAGTTAGCAGTCAAGCTCCATGCTTTTCAATAAGAGTGCACACATCTTGGAAAATCGAGGATCTGAAGCATAAACAGAATGAAAAGTTTCGTTTCTATAACGAGCCAGTGTTAGTTACAGCCTAAATGCTCACGTTTTAGCAAAGGTACGTGTTAGAATTGAGCAAATTCTATTTAGAGTTGGGACTTAACCAAACATATTCGGTGCTCGGTTCCCCACCAAAGCCGAGCAAGAATGTTGAGAACAGGTAGAACCAACTTTGACAAAGCAATTTTCGAACCGAACTCATCCAGAAAATTTTATAGTTTTACTGTTATTCAAATTTGTTGTTGTATTAAAGAATC
Organism: Pogonognathellus longicornis; assembly: GCA_034694085.1. Taxonomy (NCBI): domain Eukaryota; kingdom Metazoa; phylum Arthropoda; class Collembola; order Entomobryomorpha; family Tomoceridae; genus Pogonognathellus; species Pogonognathellus longicornis. The sequence continues at coordinate 4,173 of JAQFYB010002306.1, read as the reverse complement.
TAGTCATAAATTTTAATTATGAAATTTATTTTCATTACCATGCCTAATCCGAACTGATTTTTTTTAACCGAACCAACCCGACCAAAAAAAGAAGTTCGGTCCCTACTCTAATACTTATGTATACAAAGTATATTTTATCTTTTTACTACTCTATATCTACAAACACTACAGATTTAAAACGACTGTATGATTTCATATTATAGCATTGTGCTAAATTTGCTTTATACTGGAAATGGTATACAGCAATATCGGAAGAAATGCGTCGTGGAAGATAGTAAAAAAGTGCACAAATAATGTATGTAAAACTTGTGTACACATTGGGAATGGTATTATTTAGCCCATTATTATTGCTACGCCTGTGGAATAGCCGCATCCATTAGAAAACCTAAATTAAATTAAAGTTGGAGTCATATTATGTGTAGTTTTGCGGTAGTAGTGGTTGATGGGAGTGTGCAACTAGTTGATGGGAAATTGTGGTTGACAGTGACTAGGCGTTGTAATTACTCGTCCATTGTTCTCGTGCGAGTAAGGAGTGTGAATGAATGCACATAAATGAGTTAGACTAAACTCAAGTGCTCCCTATTTCCCTAATACCTCCTTCTACAAACTACGTTTATAACCCTTTCAACCAAATCGATAGACATTACTAAAATATACTGCCAATACTAATACACGGAAAGTAGACTAATAGAAGTATTATGTAGCTGCTATATACATAAAATACATATACAGTGCAGGAGAAAGTGATGCGGCTAAAGTATGGGGATGCCACTACTATCTTTAACAGTATGTTAGTATGTATGTATGTATTTATATGTGCCAGTAAAAGAGTGGTGGTGTTATGGTGGTGTATGTGAATGATAGATCTTATCACTCGGACGAGAGACATAATTGTGAAATAATTGGCTTGGTAGTAGGAGCGTGGAAATGATTTCTCATGGGAGCTCTAAGAACACTGAAGACATGTAGAGTAAATACTCATTACACGGATCGCAAAAGAAGATGATGTGTGATATGCGGAGTAATTTCCCCACTCTCTCCGTCAGATCTCACAGAGACGTTCCTGCTCATTGCAGTTTTTTGTTTGGTGGTAGAGAGCTGCAATGTGAGGGAAATGCTCTGTGGAGACTCGGAAGAACTCTCTACTTCTATAAAGGGAGAAAGGTGCCTTTAGTCGTCGTTTAGTTTCTATTATGAAAACTAAAGCCTGTATTAGTGGTCTTAGCCTTTTAGGTGGTCGTTTACAGGGAAGTACAATAATAGTAGTCGTAGAAATTATTTCTGCAACGACTCTGACTATTAGTAGTTGTAGGATGTGCGTTGTTTTGTTGTTGAAGACGGGTGTTTAGGCTGTCTACTACTACTACTGTAGTGGTACTACATGTAGGCACTACTACTACAAGGCGGGCATAAATAAGAAAATAAGTATTATTGTTCTGCTGTCTTTTCTCGTGTCTCTCAACTTGTGTTTAAGTAATGTAATGAATGATGATGGAAATTGTGCAAGGAACTATTATGGGGTCTTTCTTTAATGGACTCCACATAAATATACAGCTATCTACTGTATGAGTGTATGCACATTATTATAAACTGGGTAGGTACTAGCTACGTTATGGCCTACAGACACTAGTTTGCATACTGCTTGTATTTATACAAGAATTTCTTTGTACTGCACTGTGGTATGGTATATGAAAATACTTAAACGCAACAAACATTCCAACTCCTACATCATACTTCTATTATGTAGGCAGTGTGGGCTGTTCTTTGTAGTAAGAAAGCAATTCGGATGTGATTATGGGGAAGTCGTAGTAAGATCGTACGTACATAGTAGTTATGTGTGTTGTAGTATTATTATGATACCTAGTATGTATATAGGCGTATGGCTTTAACTCTTTTGTATGTGCATTACCACTTGTAATGTTATAATATTATAACAGAGTAAAAGGTTGAGATGTGTTCATGTAAAAGAACAAAGTGGAATGACATGTCATGATCATTCTCGCTTTTAATTGAAAAATGAATAACAAGGGAAAATAATATGAGACAGTTTTACATTTAGAAGCGTGTTGCTATATGTATACAATCGAGTAACTCCGAGGGTTTTACTTTTCATTTAGACTCGCAATTCGAACTAAGCGTGGAGTTTGCACAATTCCATCACTGTTATTTGCAAACAAGAAATGGTTCCTGTAAATGTAGAAAGAGAAACCATTTTAATTCAATACCTACTCTCTTCAATGAACAAGTATCTTCTGACGTATTTCTGTTTTCTCCACCTACGTTATTTTATTTGTAACTGGAATCCCTTCCAGTTACAAATAAAATAACGTAGGTTCTACGTAGTCTGAGTAAATACCACGTTGTTTGATTTCTCCTGCAAACAAGAATAAAGATACACAAAACAAGGAGCTACGGAAATTATGGGAAGATACAGGAAATTCTGCATAACTAATGTAAAATGCATAACACAGTTGATCCCAAATTACAACATTGAAAAAATATAAATCAATTTTCCAGGGCAGAATGATAGTAGTAGAACTTTGTCTGTATTAAAGTGATTGTATTCTGTACAAGAAATTTATTACCTCAACTTTTCCATGTTATGTATGTAAATTCTTATTTATTTATCTCGTAATTTTATTTATATCGTATATAATTGTCAATTTTTAGACGTATTATTCCGCAATCTTTGCTTTTTGGCATTTCTTTATAGTTCCTGGAATTTCAGACCCTTATTGCAAATGAGAGTAAGGAGGAATTACAAAGTGGAAAAGGGCAATTGCTCCCCCTCCCAGGCGAAATCCCAAAAAAGAGGTTATTTGACCCTGAAAGTGCAAAAAGTCTCGAAAGTTTTCACGATACGCGCGAATTTGATGTATTTTAGGTTGATTTTAGCCTAAATTTGTTCTAATTTTTCGCGATTTGAGTGATCATTGATACATATGTACTCCATGTTTGGATTTAGCCCTCCCCGAAATCGATTTTTGGATACGGCCGTGGACAAATGCATAACAAAACTAACATTTTTATCAATTAGAACTCATTTAAAATGTGTTTTTGTAGTTGATAAGATGATGTAGTAAAGCTTTGCATTGATCAAAGCTTGAAGCATGAAACAAACTTTGTTATATGTAAATATTATGTTTTTAGGCGATTTAATTTTCTTTTTCTTGTATAAATCTCTCCTGCAAGTTCAAGTTTTAACTTGTTTAAAGCTATACATACACTCGGTCACCTATGGCATTTAAGACTGTTGGTGTAAAAGTTAAAATGGCCATTGTATTTCAATAAATTACTACAAATTCATTTGCATTAAGATTACCCTTTAGATAATTGTGCAAATTGTATGAATTATTCCACCCCTAAAATGTTTTGCAATGGCAGTTTATTGTTAGAACATGGTGTAGCTTGATAAGGTTAAAAATAAATGAAGCGTTGTATTCATTAGTAGTTGTTCTCTTCGCCATCCTTTCACGCAATATCGAATCAATTATTCTTTTACACAAACAACAAGTTTCATGACCCTTGAAAGAGAAACCCATAATGTAATTAAAGAGTGTCTGTAATGGAGTTTACTAGAAACTTGTTCGTAAAGGAGCAATGGGAAATTAATAATTACTGTAAGTGTAAATTATCCATAAAGTGTAAGAATAATCGATGTATAACTATCTTCAAGGAAAACGCAATTGTTAGCTAGTTGTCTGTGTTTTTCTAAAAGGAATATTTTTTGTACTTCTACGTCTCATGCAAAACATTTTCGTATGTATTTGTAATTTCTACTTTCATGTGGATAATCTAATTTAATGACAAAAATTGTAATTACAATATTAATTAAATTAACTGATGTGTAGGACAAAATGTTATAATCCTGCAAGAAAAAGATGTTACACAAAGTCATGAAAACTCTGAGTATGTGTCAACCGCAGACATTTCTTAGTAGAACAGATTTACAAAGAATAATCCCAGGGTCGCCTGCAGACATAAAATGCTTTGCTTTCGTGAGTGTATTAATTTCCTATGGATTAGAAGAGAAATGGAAAAGACACGTAGCAACTGTTTTTACATCTAATGTCCCTGGTATTATTCTTCAGAAATCTATACCTCAATCAAGACTGAGCACCCTTTTTGAGCACCCCCTCAGTCTCATAAGAGAAGTAGCCCGCCACCCGCAAC
>JAQFYB010002305.1:0-25462 GCA_034694085.1 Pogonognathellus longicornis | reverse complement strand
ACATAAATATAATTTTACAAACTTAATCTAAATTTAGGGCAATCAGAATGCGTGGATTCGCATAAATTCTGTCCTGACTGGGCCGCACAAGGAGAATGTAAAAAGAATCCAAACTGGATGCTTGTCAATTGTAAAAAATCTTGTAATCAATGCGGTTAGTTTACGCAATATTGACATAAATACAGATATAGTAATAGATGTGTGGTGTGTGTGTTTACCCTATCCCCACCATGTATTATTTTTAGTAAACTTCTGCACGTAATTTTTAGGTTCCCCTTGCTCTGATGCAAATAAGCATTGTGGGTCTTGGGCTGAAAAAGGCGAGTGCTCTAAAAATCCAGATTACATGCATACGTATTGTGCTAAATCTTGTGGAACTTGTGCGAATGACAGTGGAGGTTAGCATTACAAATTTACTTCCATGAGTACCTACCTATTAAATATTTATGTACATTATTCTGACAAGTACGTATGAATCACTTATAGATACGTATAATGCATCATCCACGGTGTGTGAGGACAAGAGTAAAAATTGCGCCTATTGGGCTTCCCATGATGAATGCAAAAAGAATCCGAACTATATGTTAAAGAGTTGTGCAAAATCATGTAACTCCTGCAAGAAAGAGTGACCCCGGACGATCCGATGTCATCCTGAACCAACAACAATTCATATACACCTAAAGCTACGATATTTGCATACTGCAATTAGTAGTATACAAATATAACAAAATTAAGTATTTAATTACTCATTAAATATGTACTAGAAAATGTTAGTGTTTAGGTAATTGATTTAAATTTTTAAATGCATACCTAATACCTAGTGTATTATTGCTGTGTCGAATAAGGAGCTTATTAAATTTATGCGTTAGTTCTACTTTTTTAAATCATTTTTGGAGTAAGAAGATATGAACAGAAAATGAAAAATGAATAAAATGTATAGGGTACTTATTTTCATGAACTGTTTTTCTTACTTTTCTTTTATTAGCTTAGTATATGTACTTATGACTTGATACATCTCAAATAATTTGAGTAATAGACAATCATTAAAATTTTATAACATGAATTTTCCTAGTAGATTTTCGTTCGGTCTTAACAATAATACTTGAACTCGCTTCGTAATAAATTATGGACACCTCTACTGATATCAAATATTTCTTGGCTGAAATGTATAATGTAATGCCGAGATGCAATCTGTGAATATTGTTGTAGGAGTAGCAGTAGTTAAAAAGTATACTAAATAACAAGTTTGCTAGTAAACTAACCACTAAGTACACTTAGTTAGTAACTAGTTGGTAGGTAGCATCGTTGTTTCAATCTTCTTGCTCAGAGGTTTCAGCATCTTTCTTTACCTTGGACTTTTCCTTCTTTCCTTTGCTCTTCTTGGCTTTGGCTTTTTGAATGGGCAACTTAAGTTTACTCATGGCAGCTTGCGCAGTTCTCATCAGGTTCACGCGAAGATTTCCACTACGAAGTAATTTCACAACTTCCATTGAAATGTGTGCAGCCATTTTAGTCTGGCGTCTTGACTCAATATTAATTGGATGATTAGGATCAGATGGAGGTGGTGGACCTCCTGGACCTCCAGGAGCTTTCAAAGCACCCTTCTTCTTGTCCTTACTCTTAGACTTCGGAATTGAGATTTCAACATCTTGTCCGTAAGCTCGATCCAAAGTGAATCTTTGAAGGAATACTACACCATGACGTTCCTACGAGTTTAAATAAACCATTATACAATTATTAATAACTTTAAATAATGTAGATGAAAACTTGACTTGTTTCTCGTATACATGAAAATATGAACTTTTATTCTACTGTGTAGGTAGCATAAAATTACCATAAGCAAAAGTTCTGCTTCTAATTCAGGAATTGTTGCCTTCACATTCTTTTCCATTGGCTCACTGGAATCATTGATTACAACATTGAGGGGTCCTACTAAAAGTCTGCAATTTGCATTTCAAACCAAATACAGATAATTAGATATAATTAATTACCATTTTACTAAATGCCTACTATTTTGACACACAAAATTAATTTAGGTTAATTTCATAGGGAAAACTCTACCTTGCAGTGACAATAGCGCTTCTGGCATCAACGCTGACAGACACATCAGCAGATCTCTTGATGCGGCTCAAACCAGTAAGCTCTGCATTGGGTTTGGCAGGACTGAAAACAATAATGAATACAATTTCTAATAAGGAATTAATTGTTACTTGTCATACAAATGCTTCCTTCTTATCTTAACTGACAGTACTAAAAAAGCATTGTCTCAAGTGTGTATGTAGAGCACGCCTACTCTATGTATAGAAAATATTTTTATTGTATCTCACATTGCTGGGGGACCTCCTTGTGGATAATAACCACCTTGTGGTCTTTGTCCGCCTCCGGTTCCTGGCTCAGGTCCATATTCGTCATCATGAATGTCCTCTCTAAAATCTGGTTCATCGTCTTCATCATCGTCATCATTATCCTCCTCAGATGCATTTTCGGCAGCAACAACTTTCTTTTTGCTGCTTGTGCTGATACTACTCTTTGTTTTGGCTGCAGGAGTTTTTTTCTCTGGTATGGCTACGCTAGCTTCCTCTTCATCTTCTGGCTCCTGAACAACGGGTTTATTATCATCCTTTTTGGAGCTTGCTGCAGCCTTCTTCCCTCCGCTGTATTTGTCCTTGCTTTTGGCATTCTTATTTTGGTATCTTTGAAGAAGAGTGTCAACATCCTTTTGTCCTTCCGCTTTGTCTTCGTCATCTTCATCTTCCTCAGAGGCTTCCTTCTTCTTCATTTTCTGCAAGTTGAGAAAATACATTTCATATTACTCCACGCAAACAATTTTCCATCTACACCAATTTTCTGTAAGAAATAAAACCTCCTTCTTTGCCTTTGAACGAGCTTCGGGTTCGTCTTCCTCCTCAGGGAAATATTCGTCACTTCTGCTGATTTTCAATCCCCCGAAAATGTCATCTTCTTCTGATGAGTTCTCTGTGGAATTTGAAATATTTGTAACAGATTTTTCTTCACTTACTGGTTTTGGAGAGGAAGAGGAAGTAGAAACAACTGTTGCAGCGGTAGTTTCTATATAAAGTTGAATAAACTTAAAAATACTAATAACCTAAGAAGGGAAATAATGCAAATATGCAAATATCATGGTTTTAATTATATAATAGGTGTGCATATTTTATCTCATCTTACCCAAGATTTCCTTTTCATCATCTACAATTTCCAATGGTCCTTTGCTTATTTTCCCTGATCCTCTGAATGAAGGTTTGTCATCGTCGACAGCTGGCCGAGAGGCACCAAATCTTGTTTCTGGTGGCAGAACGCCAGATCTGGCTCTTTTCTGTTGTTTCTTACTTGAGGAGGACGATGAGACAGAGGGAAGTAATGAGCTAGTGGCAGGAACACTGGAGCGATATAAAGCTGCTCCTGGTCTTCTATAGGGCCTTTTCTGTAAATATCCTGGAACACGCACAGGACCTGGTGGTGTTGGTCTAATAACTACTTCCATGGGATCCAAAGCTCTTTTTTGGAAATCCAGTTCCAGTTTTTTGATCAAATCATCAACAACCCTGTTGTAGATTTCCACAACCCCATTTGGAGCTAAAATTGGGAGTTTTGAAGGTAGTTGTTGAGTATCGTAAGAATGGTCCCCTTGGAGTGGTGGGATAGGGTCATCAAAGTTTGGTGGTCCTCCTGACATCTCTCCCCTGGGAGGAGGAGGAAAACCTCCACCCTGTGGCCCATACGGAGGTCTATTTGGTGGTGGCCCTCCGAAACCCCCTGGTCGTTTGTTGGGTCCTCCCATCCCTGAGCTTCCCCAGCTCACTTAAAAAAAGTTTTTTATTAAATATGTATAGAAATATAAGAATAAAAATAAAATTACCCTAAAAAATATCTTTTTCAACGAATTTCAAAGAAAATATTGAAAAAAATAAAATGTAAATGCTTACGGGATGGTAGTAATTGTCCATAAGCAGCTCCAGCGCACAGGAGCAAAACAAACGGGGAGTATTTCATGGTCAACTTTTTAAAATAACTGTGGTGCTTTACAATGTACGTGCACCAAAGGTCGAGGTTAGACTGGCAGGCTCAAGAATTCAACACACATACACGGCTTAATCGTCATCAAGATACCAGAACCCAAATAGGATACAATACAATACACTGTGCAATACAGGTTTCAAAAGGCTCTCAGCACTCAGGCTAATGTCATTATCATCATATACCTTGTAACGCTAAATGTAACGTTCTGTCTGTTGTATTGTTCGGTAAGATTAAATTACTGCAAAACTACATTGCATAATTCCTACCTTACAATAACAAGTAGTAATAATACATGAATCGGACGCTTTTCAGGGGATGAACAGTTTTACTCAAGTTTTCACCCCCTTAACGTTTGCTGTAATAAAGTAATAGCATAATCTTCCTATACTAATACTAATACTAATAATTTATCGTATACATGTACCATTACCATTGTGTTAGTGTTTGTAAGACTACCTTCACCTTGTACACACATACCACACACAAGATGAAGAAGAGCAGCTTCAAAACTCAACTTGTGTATGTGTGTGTATTGTTTGTCACAAATTTCCCGGTTCAACAGCCTGAGTTAAACTGGTTTTCTCAAGCCTTAGTGAGATTATCACTTCGCAGTAAAAGAACAAGCAGGTAAGGTAAGGTACGGCATAAGGCAAAAGCAAAGGTAGCCATAACATTTATTGTTGTCTGACTTGGACTTGACAGTAAGTATACGAACAAATGTAAAGCAAAGGTAGAGTTTTGTGTGAGACTCCGTTCTTGGTTGTTGATTTGATGCTATCGTCGTAATACAAACAATCCACAAAAGGATATCAAAATACACACGCAAATTAACAAAAGGTGGATGTAATTTTATGGTGCATATTAAATAGCTATGTGATGCGATGTTGCTCTTTTGCCTTGTGATGTAATGAGATGTGAGCCCATGATAATGACCTTATAACTGTTTATTTGACTTGTTCATCTTTTGCCCTATATTTCTTCCCTCTCGTTTCTCTACTTGCCTAGTATGTATCACATTATGTCTATCATTTTGTCATACTACAATTCAACAGCCTTTCTAGGTAGTCGGTAGGTATCCGTACCTACGAGTCACGACATGCATTACAATTATAATGCTATAGCGTGCAGACTAATCTCAACAATAGTACGTAGGTACTTATATAGCAAATTCAGACTTCCGTTAAAGGTACAGGTACAATGCAGCTCACGGCATAAAGTCTGTGGCACTCTCGACTTAACAAATAGAATCTTGTTAAAAGGGATGTTTTATGCAAAAACTTCTCAAGATACAGACTTTTTAATCTGATTAGATTTACACAAAATGTAAGTATACATTACGTACGTTCAGTTTCTGTTTTACTGTAAGTATTTTGATAATCTATACATTCAGCTAACTAATAATTTGCAAATTCTGTTTGTATGTACAATATGTTAAACTGCTTAGAAATTTGGATTTTAGAACTTAAAACGGGCTTTCACCTCTTGAGTTCTTCCGTTTATGAATTTCAAGTATTGCTACAATAGAACTCGTATATTTATACTATACTTATAGGAGGAATGTTGATTTGCCACTTGCCATACCCACGTAATTTATTATTTATTTATTCTATGAGAAAAATACCAGTTGTATAAAAGCATTTTGTACACGGGACAGTGTAAAGAACAACATTAAAAGTAAATGTGTTTATGCTACAGTGATTTCAGTAAAATACTTTTTGGTGTATTGTATTGTATTATGAAATGTCTTGTAGAATGCTACTTTACTTTGTTAGTTTATTGTATTGTACATGTATACTACACATACGCTACAATCTGAATACCCGCTTCTGTCTCTGACAATAAAAGTCATGCATGTATATTGTAACTCCATTATTATGCTGTGTTTGTAGCTTGTTTACCAACTTCTACAAAAGGAATTTTACTTACTTTCGATTTTAATGCACAATATACTTATAGCAAAGGCAGTAATATTTTTATGTGGTTATCCATGCTGAAATGCAAGAAAACGAGATAGTTTCGCTGCAAAGTTTACGAGATATACATAGATAGAAGCAAAGCTGTTGCCAATTTTTGTAAACATTGAAAATTAGTTCTTCCTTAAAGGATTGTGCAAAGAAGGTTATATAGCAACGACTGCATGTTTTCAGTCTTTTGATCCGATCTCCATCTCGGCAGAAAATCAGTTACATTTTATTCCTAGTTACTATACACGTAATAATGAACTCCACTATTTATTTACTAATTTGTAGGTACCGTATGCATGAGATCTTTAAATGTGCACTGGTTGTGCAGAAAACACCATGAAGGTTAAAGCTCGTTTATTTTCTTCATTTTTTCAGCCCAGCGGGAATGAATGGATGATATCTGATGAGATGAATAGCCTTTAAATATACATTCCTTAAACGTACAGGGCACTTCAACACACTTTTTCATACACTCTAGTTTAGAAACATTCAAGTTTCGCTTATAGTAATCTCATCTCAATTGGTAAAATATGTAATAGCAGATGATAAAGTACATTACATACCTACTAATACGTACACGTATATGTAAAGTGGACTTGTATATTATTGGAGAGTGATACATTAATCAAGTACTACTACAATTTGGCTACGCGAAGAAGCCGTGGATTCTTATCTTTGCTAATGGTTTTGCAATTCTAAATACTTGCTCCAACATGCCTTTAATCACACAGGTACAGATACCGATGAACTATACATACAGATACACCAAATTAACTTTGTAGGTATCTATCTATAAGTGGGATTCAAACGAAGATGAATATTTGCTACTCAATCCATCTGTTGCCCATTTTTGAAAAAGAACAAATCTCTTGCGAAAATTCTGAGCTCCACTACATATGTATGCATACATCTTATTCATGTGTTAACATTTCTTACATTTCAACTTAACTCGCAGCTGTTGTTTCGTCTTGTTTTCTAACCTGTTTTAGTCTGCACATTACGACAAGTAGGATATATCAATACAGGTAAGTAAAGTACCCACATATACGCAAAACAAGTATTCAACACACATGTTGCATCGCACTATGCAACTTAAAGTTAAAGTACAATGAGATGATTCAGAAAGAAACGAGAATTTTCGAGTACAAAGCCCAGAGGATGCACAAGTAGTGTAAGTATTTCGCTTCACGTCTTAACTAACTTTGCCAGTGTAGTATATGTATGTACGGCAGTTCGGAAAAATTTAAGAAAGATGAGTATAGAATGGATGATAGGATGAGGGTAAGCCATTTAAAAGGATTTTACTTGAGAGTTGATGATAAAAACAACGGAGAGGATTCGCAAGAGTCTCAAAAGAGCAGCACCCGATAATAACCAGCCACAAGCAAAAGAAAGACAAACCTGATTTGATTTGATCTTTTATTTAAGTTCCATGCACATATACACACAGAGTTTACACTATGGTTTGACATGCAGGGTTTAAAAGCTAAGCTTGAGACAAGATTGTCTGTCCTGTCTGACCATTCAAGAAGAAATAATGAGTTGCACTCATTGTACATGTATTAGACCTGTGTGCACTTATACTGCCTCACTTAAGAAGCCTGTATGTAATCCAGTTACTGTAATCCAGTTCAAGTTGCGAATTATATTATTATAGTTATTAATCCTCGACTGACTAGGTATATAATGTATTTGTACATTACAACAATACTTTGCTTCGTGTGAAGTGCTACAGACTCGTAATATTCTGCTGCGGATAATTCTAAAAGAGTTTTTGCTTTGAATGAAGCTGGGCAAGTGAGATTGGACCGAAAGCTAGGTTTTTATGGTTTTGTAATAATACATAGGTGTGCCATCATTCTGGGATGGAGAGTATCATATCACTCAATGTGATCTGATTGCAACAAACTATTCAGCCATTAATGATGAGAACACGGGAAATTTTTATGGGATATATGACGACGTAAAAATTCGAGCCACTTTTGCACTTTCCAGGTTAATGAGTGCAAAGTATATGGTGTGATGGACAGCTTTTGCGATACGATTATAGGGTAAAATTCAAAGACAAGACTATGCAGTATGTAGCTATGCAAGACAATAAAGTATTCGACGGTATTCACTTGTCTTGTCCATTCTTCTACGCATCAGATATACAATGTATCTGTAAGAGCAATAGCATAAAGTAACCTACCATAATATAAGTATTATTAAAATTAAATGTACTTATCAAGACAAGCTCTTCGTTTTAGCCTTCTCTGAGACTATTATTCTCTGGTACCTACTACCTAGTACCTACCTACTTATTGAATAGTTTAAAACAAAATACCTTGATTAATTGACATAACTTAAGCTACGGTAATTTAAATATTATGTAAAAATGATTGTAAAAATTGTGATTACAAATTACAGTAACTGACTAATTGTTTCAGGTCATTTTTCGTTTACTGTATTGTAAGCAATATTAAAGACTACAGGTTTTCTTTCGTGAAAGAGTTTGATGCTTTGATTTAATTTTTAAAGCAAACCAAAACCAGCTTAAGTGTAATTCATCAGGTTCCTTTAAAGTCAAAAATATACTACGTTTTATGTTATGTGTATACACATCATAAATAGTCACTCATATAAACCGTACTAGTACTGTTGACCATTCACTACATAAATTCACACATAAATAAAAAAATAATACAAGATAAATATAGGCCATGTTGAATCTGTTATCTTGAAACAAAGAAAGTTATTTAAATATGGGGAAGAGGCATCGTTCGCATATTATGTTCTAGGTACTACTACTTCTACTATAATATCTCAGTAATATTCTAAAACGGCACTTCGTGATTAGCAACCCGGATTTTCATGACAAATAGCAATTATGTGTTAAAATTAATCTGAAGCTTCCTTATTTAAATACATCTTATATACCATGCTTACATGCAAATCATGCAATGCGTGCTTCAACTTCATAGATCGTTAATTGCATCACTACTAGGTGCCATACACATTGCATAATATATTACCGATAATTTTTCACCCATCTATCTAAGTAATCAATACATGCAGTATAATTTTCTTTGCTGATAAACTATCCCGTAGTAGCATCATAACAATTACGTTGTCACAACTGCGTCATAATACATTGATCCTAATTACTTTAGCTCTTATTAAATCCACTATGGTAGTAGGTGCCTATTGTTCATAGGTATTATATTTAAAGACTTTGCTAAATACAATCTAACACAAAATACTCAAAGTAACTAGTATACAGATATTTCTCATAACTTTGTAACGTCACGGAATGCTAAAGCTACTTATAGAATTTCTGTAGTACCTACTCTGAATATGAGTGAACAGCATGACTTGAAAGCTAAATAAGGGTAGTCATAAAAACATGGATTGAGAGCTAAAACCGGTTGTGTAAGGATTAAAAAAGTGTCACCGACAGATATGAACGAAAATAGTTTGACTAATAAAACTGTGTCGGTGCTTTAATGTGTGTCATAGTGTATTCTCATGTTCATACTTTTAGAGCTTGAGAAAGTAGGCATGAGATTAGGTTTATATAGACACTCTGCAGAAGCTGCAAGAGTATTCTAATCCTGAGAAACAATAGAAATGCACATAAAAGTGCATGGCAATCCTTACATGCTTCTCTTACATTCAATGTAAATTCCTTTACAGGTATGACATTAAACCAAACAAATGGCTCACAGTATGCAGTACTTGATGCAAAAAACTCAATTTTATGTTTCTTATGACATTTTAAGCTACAAAGTCTACACTACTACATACACTATAAAATATGGTAATTACGTGACTATAGAATAATACGTGTATCTACATTGTATATTACGTAGATATGTTATTTTTCATTACAAAAGTATAGCAGTAAGTAAAGTACTATGATTGCTTTGTTGCAGTAGTGTAGTGCAGCGCAAACTAGGAGCAGTATCATTATCACACAACACACTCACTGGACTAAAATGTAAACACCTTAAACACGTGCAAGTTTTTGTACAGTAATTTGTCAGTGCTACTGCCATTATAATGTAGTATGGCATTTGTATTGTGTATAGGTAGGTACTTCTACTTAAGAGAAGTATGTATCTGTGTTCAACAGTGCAACTTGATTTTAATCATGGGAATTTACACCTATCCGAGAAATGCCATTAAGCAAATTAAAATATATTCCTGAGAGTGTGTTATCTCTTACATAAGATCATAAGAATCTCCTGCAAAATATTTAACTACACGTATAGGGTAGTACATATATGTAGTAGTAATAATATTCGCAGGTATGTAAAATGTAATGTAACTATCGTACATAATACAAGCTAAGGTAAAATAATAAAATAATGTAGCCATTAAAGACATTACAATAGAAACTAGAGATAGTAAAGGTAGTTCGAATAATGTGACAAATAAACATCACAAACTCACCAACGCTAACTGGCAGTTTGTAATCCAGTGAGTCTCTCATATTAAAATTCATCGTGGAAAACATTCTCCCTCAACAAAAACATGGAAGGAGTGTCTCATTGTATATATTTTCTCTGAATATTTGTGATTTTTACATACAACCAGCAGTTAGTGAATTACTCACATAATATAAATATTTAATGTACAAATCATTTTACAAAGTGTTTCTGTATTAAATAATGTCTCTTAAAAGTAAATAATAATAAATGTTTATCGTATTTGTGAAGGTAAATCATATATATAGTATTTTGAAACATTGTTTTCTCTATAAAAATGTGTATAGAACATGAATGTGTTTCGTTTGTTTCTCTCTTTGTTGTTGAGTTTCTTTTCATGTAGCGTTTCTGTTTTGTACAAGAGGCAAGAGGCAGTAGTGTAGTAGGTAGGTTGATAATTCTGTCGTAGATATAAAAATTTTCTTGGCACCTGATTCGTATTGAGCATTTCGTAATACATTCTAGTAATTTCACGATCGAAGAAAATTTCAGTAGCTCTAATTTTCATTTATTTCAGACCAAAGTGGAAAGCTCGATGGTTGGATTTGGGGACACACCTTGAACTAATATGCGTTTGTTTGTTTTCTCCTGCAAAATTAAGGATGTATTAAGAATTAAGAACATTTTCATGGTTAAAAAATTAGTAGAATTCATTTGATTAATAATTAAAGTATATAGGAGAATTAGATCATCATTGCATTGAAATGGCTTTTATTATTTACATTATGTGCAGTGCAAAAACCAAGTACAGATAAAGTATGAAGATACAGAGAACTATAAGAATTACGATAAATACGATGTGTACTACGATTAATAAATAGTAAATAGAAATGAAAGCAGTTAAGGTAGCTATGTAGGTACTTAATTATTAAACAATCAATTAGTTATATACATGGGTTATGCTAAAAGTAAATAATAAGCAGCTATAATACTGTAATAATATTTTGCAACAATAAAGTATATAGGTATGTAGGTACTAATTCTAAGGTACTTCTATAAGTGATTGATTCTACATGATTTATTTGGATTAATAATCAACTCGTGCTGTTTAAATAAGGAAGCTACAAGAAAGTGCTTATTATGTGTTAATATCTGTGTGCGCAATCTGTTAATATTACTTGTATAATATCTACAGAAAAGTGCATTGAAATTAGTTTTCATAATCTACCTGCTGCCACGTGAAAACATGATGAACCATAGCACAGCCCCCGAAGATTATCGCAGCTCCGACACAGGCTGTGGCTATCAAGGCGGGTGGTGAGAACGTCAAATGTGTAAATGTATATAAAACTATTGCGGAAAGGAATAGAGGAATAGATAGGAAGAATCCACCGATGGCAACTCCTCTTGTGACTGTCACTTTCTGTAAGAAAGCTGTTGTACCTGGAGTTCCTGCATGTCCGCAACAAAAAACCCATTAGTCAATGAAAACACACACTAATACACATATCTCTATGCAAATATCATCTTGTTTATTTTCTTTGGCTTACCTGACACGGCGAAAAAGTACTGAGCAGATGTAACTAGCAATACACACAAATTTATTGACAAGCACATGGCGGAAAGACATAATGTCACTTCATACATCATTTCCATCTCTCCACCACCTCCACCTGAAATAATAAAATAGCATTTCTTATTTAATTGCTCTTATGCTGAACTCCATGTGTAGCTCCTTTTTTCACACTCATAAAATACTCGTGAAACTATGCTATGAAATAATGTAAAGAACAGTGTGGAAATAGAAAATAGTTGGCTTACTGTCAAACGCACTCCTTGACTTACGGTCAAAGGGCCAAACAATCTTGAGGAGGAAAAACAAGGAATTTAGAGCAAGAAGGAGTGAAAGAACAGACAGAAGGGACAAGGATCTAAGGACACCATGTCTAAAGGCAGCTGAGTGGATGTGAGTGGACGAGGTGATGTTGGACGTGTTGGCTGTCTCATTTAGCGGATTTAAATGACTTGGTGGGGGAGGAATTGGAGGCGGTGGGGCTCCTGAGAAATAAATACTGCCATTCATCGGCTTGGTATTACTGCCGCTGTGGCTGTGCTGCATCTGTAACTCATCTTTGCCTGGGGTCGTCCGA
The DNA here is from genome assembly GCA_034694085.1 of Pogonognathellus longicornis. NCBI lineage: Eukaryota > Metazoa > Arthropoda > Collembola > Entomobryomorpha > Tomoceridae > Pogonognathellus > Pogonognathellus longicornis. The sequence goes on along the minus strand of JAQFYB010002305.1, from coordinate 12,901 downwards.
GAGAGTCGCGATGACTCCAGAAATAAACGTGAGTTATGGATGCTGGGATACGACTGGTCCAGATAGCCTGCACAAACAAAACAAAAGCATTAGTCAATAATCTCCTCCATATTTTACAGTCTACAATAAGTGCACACTACACACTCAAGGACCTGCTGTTCAAAAGTACTCCACTTTGAACACAAATTGAATTTCTGTCTACATTATGCTGTCTGTTTCCTCTTTCAACCAATACAACACACGTACACACACAAATAATACTCATACAGTGTAAAAGTGTAATGTATGTTTATCAGTATAGGAAAATGATAGATAGGTACTAAAAGGAAGTTGCATGGTAATTTATATTGTGCTTACTTTTGCTGTGCGAGTGTGCTATACTGTGAGAATGATTATGGGTCGGTGGACCCTCGAGGAACCTTGTTGGATCTATTTGCTGGTGGAGGTGATGAGTGGATGGATGCTGGAGTGTGTGTTGATGCAAAGATGTGTCACCGGAGTGTGAGGAACTTGTCAGTGGATGCGGTGTCTGAACGGAGAGGGGCACTCCCGTTGATCCGTAATGGTTTATTGAGTGTTTCAGCATCTGCACAGTCAACAATCACATTCCTTACTATAACTTCACAATCAATTTAAATAAACCATTTGCTTAAACATTAGCATCCAAGAGTTTTTTTTAGCTTAATGAAAGACCAACATGATGCACACAGAACTGTCATTGATATATTTACCTCGTCTACAGCTTCTTCCATTATATTTTACACTTGTGCAATGCATGTACTATGTCTAACACATAAAAGTAATACAAATACCTTCGTCAGATGACAATGCGTTTTGACTAACTCATTATAATTGTAGCTGGGTACTACTAGGTACTACCATTGCGAGATTGAGACTATACACTACGTGTTTTCTTTTACTAATGGCTTGATAAGCTATTTTTGTTAATTTATTACACTAGTGTCTCTTTCTGGGGAAGCTGTGACTTAAATGTGAAACAAAAAGAGAGGATTGTGGGAAAATTCCTGTAATTATTATCTTTGCATAAGGTGCATGTCGCAGTTTACGGGGTGTATATTTGTCAAGTTTGAAAAGGACGAAGTAGTCTACAATATGTACAGCAACAAGAATGCGTAGAATGAGGAACTGTTGAAACGTAAGGAAAGTGTGAATTTATTGCATACATCACAATTTAATATTTCTTGGAATTCCTTAGTTTAATAGTAGTAGGTACATGTGTAGCGAGGGAGACTCTTTTTGTGTTTATGTATTTACTGAGTGTTGAAAATTAGAATGTTACGGTGCAGCTAATAATACAGTAGGAAGAAAAGAGGTGTATTTGTAGAAACTCATTATAGTTTACATTTTTCGCGTTCCACGAGCCTTGTAGGAAGTGATCCATTACGCTGTCTATTTGTTCTCAAGTAGTGTGTGTAGAAACGTGGAGGAACGAACGACGAGGCTGTTCTGAATAACAAACTAATAGAAACTACACCATTGACATTGTCAAATGCACTACTCATGTAATGTAAGTAAGAAAGCACAATCCTAATAATGTTTACAATAGAATTTAACACACTTTGCAATTAGAACTCGTGCCTTCCTTTTGTCTCGTTTGTTTCCGTACGAATTCCATTCTCCGATTCTTCAGTCTTGATTTTATGACTGTCTCAAAAGCTCTATTCACTAATGCACGTAACGTAACGTACAATCTGTTATGTTTCTTACTTTACACCTAACTATACACTACTAATAATATAACTGATGTATTTGTGCGTACTTTGACTTTGTATGTATGTAATGTAGCTATTGGTGGGGTTGTGCTAATGGATGTGGCATTGCTTGGCAGGAGCACTAAGGAAGACAAAGTGACTACTGTTCTTTTTCTGCAAACACTGACGTATGGTGTTTTAGTGTTGTGTTGATTGCCAGTTCTATTGAGAAATGACGTTAAGTAGAGAATATACAGTAACTTGAGAAATGCACCTGACAATTATAATCAACCTTTCTGACCAACAACTCTCAAATGCAACTGAAAAAGATTATTTAACAGAAAAGGTGCATTCTTTACTTCAATTAAGTCAAAAATCAGGTTTCCTTCCTATTACGTGGTAATTGTGATTGGAATGTTATCCCTTTGTATTATGATGATGAGTCAAGGTGGGAAAATATTTGTAAATGCGATATATTATAAGTACCTCATAGTATTAGTAGTAAGGCAACTAGCAGTTTACACAGATACAATGTATATGGTACTGAGGAGGAGAGGATGCGTTGGTGCTAATTAATTGGACAGTCTAAGGATAAACAATGCAAAGCAAACACACACGCAATTGGTGTATTTAACATTCCAAATTCTATTGATATTGACATTCAGAAAAGCCTTACGCATCCCTTAAAGGGAAAAAAACTCATCCCACTACTCCAAAAATTTTGAATACAGCCGAGTAATTCTAAAATGCAATTACATTTTACTGAATGTCAGAGATAATTACGACCCGCTTGTGAAAGTTTGTAGTTGATGCGTATCATTTGCATCTCCCCTAAAAGGTCACCGCAAATTCCAATTGAGACCATCATTATTATCTAAATGGCTCATTCCTATGTTAATTCTAGCCTTAACTTGATCTTTACTGGAGACGTAAATGTTCTTTATCTATACTTAGAGCGAGTTAACTAAATTCCTATATCATTTTAATTGACATAAGTAGCATCATCATAATCATCACATCTAAACCCTGTGATAATGGTGCTCGCTTTTATGTACACAAACTGATATAACTGACAAACATAATATTCCATACAACAACATAATATCATGCAAATAATAAACCGTACAGTAGTACCTATGTAAGTAGTGTATAGAAAGGTACTTTAGGTACCTAATAGTTTCTTACACCAGTAGGTACTAATAATAAAAATTGAACTGACTGAACTCATTAGAATCTCCATGAAAAACAATGGGGTAAGTGAAACTACCCTGTGCGTATATTAAATGAGAGCAAGCAGGGTCAGAGATTTGGAGAGTGTGGGAGCAGTAATCTTGACTTATGTTAAAGATAAATGGATATTTAACTGGAGGAAAATCTCCTTATCTTCTGTACTTACAATTTACATGGCTGAGTGAGTGAGTGAGTCGAAGTTTACTTTTCTTTCGTTCACTTTTTACCGATGGTTGATGATACTCCTCTGGTCTCGGTGTAAGAATCTGCCTTGACTTGCCCTGGCAATCTCAAACTAATCTTTATAGTAAGCAAAACAACTTTAAAAAACGTACTTGACTCGACGGGTCTCTTATACAGAAAAAAGCAGACCAGGTAAGTTAAGTTTTGCTGTATATGTTTATATTATACAAACTGTATATTTCTCACATGAAGGAAACCTACATGCTACAAGAAGAAGAAGTAGTAGTACAAAAGTGGACAATCGACAGAAGAAATGAAACAGACAGACGGAGTCTTATACTTTGTTCAGTGAACTAAACCATTTGTACGAATAATACTGACTGGGTATAATATGTGAAGATGAGAAGAAGGTCCAATGGCCAAATGAACTGGAAAATCACGCCCATCTCTCGCATCACATAACACAGCACAACAAAACACATCTTTCTAGTATCTGATGTAAAATGTAATGCAATGCAATGGAACAGATGTGATCTGCAATTATGAGCAGACCAAGTCATTTACGAACGACGGACGTAGACATTATTATGCATAAAATAAATGTAACGCAATGTAGGTAAAACCGGACTTTAGTTTATTGCTATTGTATTGCTTGCATTGCTTCATACAACATTCACATAGGTAGGTGCTATGTGTTTACTCCAAGCTATGGGGATTTAATGCATATGTACATGCATTCTCTCTTTGTTTGTCGAGTGCACTGTGGTCTCCTCTCTCGCACCCATCCGTATTCTTTCTCATTCCGAAAACCATTTGCAACTGTTTTACTTAGAGTTAGTTACTTTACTTAGTTAGATTTATGCCTGATACTTTCATACAAACGTAGGTAAGCATCTGGGTATATTATAAAAGTGAGTAATGCAAAGGAAAAATATTAAATCAACAGCACAATTATGTGTGATGCGTATGGAAACAATGGAATACTCGAGATTATAAGATACGCCTCCGCAATTTCTCTACAAACAACCAAAACAAATAGAGAGGGCTGTTTTATGGTATGATGTGACGAATGTATTTTCTTCTGTGTAGTAAATGTGGGACATTGCCAACGTGTATGTATGCATTCATACAATATACAATTATATCTTGTAGGTAGGTATACCTAGATAAATGTATTAGCCTATTAACCATACATGTATCGATGTATGGCTAAAAATCACATTTTCTGACATGCATATCAATATTCACAGTACAAAACACATTTCCTCCAATCACAAATTGAAACAGCACACAAAATCCTATGAAGAAGTTTATCCCATTATAAAATAACACATGCTAGTGTGGAGTCATTGTCTCATTATTGTCCACAATGTATAGCCCATGCATTTTAAAGATTGTTATAGTGTACTAGACTAGTAGTACTTGGCAGAGATGACCATAATAATATTTTCTTGTATGTATACCTACCTTACTTTGTTCGAGAGCAACTTAATTCATGAAGTCCACTCTACATTACTTATACACAGTGCAATGTACTACAGTAGTTGTGTAGTGTATAACTATAACTATAACTACTAACTGTGGCCGAGTCGACTGGATTTGGTTTGATTGATTGAGATAGCGAATCCTGTCCTGTCTGCCTGAAATTAATCTGCATTGTACAATAGAAGACTGCATTCCACTTTTACTCTTATTTCACTACACTTTGCTTTTCAACTCATCTGTTACGTCTCATTTATCAAAGTAATGAACTCGTTTGGTTTTGTCATCGTTACGTAGTAGACACAATAAGACAGAACTTACAATGTGCTTTACGACGTTCTGGCGTCTTTGACAGTTCTACTGTCATATACAAACAAAGGCAGTCTATAGACACAATTGTGTTTTCATGTATCGACAACTATCATCCACACCAAAGAACGACGAGGTAAATACTCTATTAAATTCACAAAAGAAGAATCAATTAATTTAGTTGGAGATGGTAAAAGTACAATACTTTTCTTATTTACAGTCAGACTGAGAATAAATTTGCAATTTCTATAATTTAAGTAGCGAATTATACTTTTCGTGATGTTTATCACTACCTACTCGCTTCGAAATCTGCATAATCAAATAAGTTTTTCTCTCGAAGGACAGCAATGTTGCATTATTTGTATGATGCTTAACAGTACTATAGCTAAAAAGTACCTCTATATTATTGTAGTTGAAAAAATGTTGTTTTTACGATAACCAAAAATGTATTGCCTGCTGTATAGTATACCTAATTGATTCTCGAATATTGTTTTTGGTTTTGCCTAAAGAGATATAATTTACTAATGTGCTGTACTGCCACAAAAATAAAACGCCCTGATTTATTGTGATATCGCCTAGGTATGCCTAAATTTTATACAAAGATATCAATGATTTGTATAGAGTTGCATTGCAGTGTTATAGATATGTCTGTTATTCATCTTTGCATACAACGTAATCATTCTGACACTGACAAGTCTATGTTTACTGCGCTACACGACATAACACAGATTCCACAGAATGTCTAACCACTGCATTGCTCCTGTGCTTACACTTTATTATATACATTGAGACTTCAGTACAGTACACATACAAATGCATCCTACAACTCATATTAGATATGACACACATTGTGGTCCACTCGTTTATTCTTATCTCACGTTTTCTAGCACAATCATACATCTCCATACATTGCAGATTAGGCAGAACAAGTACTGCAACAGTGTATACATGTATTCCTGTTACTTTCAAGAAGTTTTGTTTCAATTTTCAATGTGAAATCAATAAATACTACGTACAAGTAATTCAACCTACACTCCTACTCTTATAACCAACACAAAACATATTTCAGTTTCAAGACAAGTCAGTCAGGCCATCAAATGAGCACCAAACAAACCAGAGTCGAATAACATTTCTTTACAGATACAGAATGAAAATAAATTGCAAATCCTTCTATGCACATAACATAACCTATAACGACCAGGAGCATAGTGTAAATAATACATGCTACATGTGTTTTGCATGTTGTAGACTGCGTTGTGAATAAAACCACACACAACCACACACAACACTTTGACAACTATTTACGGAATGGAAATTATTATGAAACTATATAAATGCTTGCATTCTAATGTTCACACATTCATTAGACTAGCATCAGTAGAATTAATCAGCAAAGTAAAAAAGTGTTATAGGTACAATAAGTATAAATGTTTTTTTCTGTTGCTGTATCTCTTGGTACTTTAGTGTTGTACCTACATTATTAATATTGTCGTTACCACTACGGTCATGTAGACTAGTTAGTGTATGTGTGTATGTGTGTAGTGAGTAGGTATTATCACCATTTCACACACGTACCATCATCATTCATTCTTAACACCAAAAGAAAAATTGCCGCAGCTGTAGGTTCAGTTTTGTGTAAATCAGGCCAAGTTATTTATATTATTATGCACAGTGTCTGTACATATGTGTAGTGTGATTGTATGGGATAAACATACAACTACACTACAGCATATGAAATGGACCTCATTGAATTTATATTACATGTACATTTACATTTACCACAACTCAAGAAAACATTTAAGTAACTTTGGCCAAGTAAAACACTACGACAGTTTTACTACCCTAATGCCAATGGCAATACTGTAAAGGTAATTCACGCAAAAACAGACCAACTTTCTCCCATAGGTCTCAAATCGCACATAAATATTCAACAATAGAGTTTCTTTGAGAAGTACACAAACTGGGATTCCTTCTTGGCAACCAAAGACCTTTCTGTTTGTCTGCTGCATATTAGTTCTTTTTTAGGTACCAGCTACGCATACATTTATGTGCCACAGACACTCACACTTTCTGTATATATTAAGTATTCATCCTCACTAATATTAATAAAGCTTCGTAAATATAAACTCTCAGACTATTCAGAACAATATACCTACCTAGGCAGTTAGGTAGGTACTACACACTAGGTATCATAATAATAAACAATTGCAAACATAAACCTACAATATGTCATCTATGAAATAAATAAAAATGAACGATAAAATATTTTACGGTATAATTGAGGTAAAATATACGATGAAGAAATTAATTAGCAAAACAAATATGAGAAAAACTCACCTCAACACGTTAGCTGCTGAGAGTTGTAGAGATGTAATTAAAAATGTGGTATTTATCATCCTGAGGAGTACTAATTGAAACGTAATCAACAGCACGTACAGTTTCCATCCTCATCTTTAATTTCATGAGTGAGTAATAAGTAGGCACTGATAGAGTAATACTTTTTTACATCTTTCTTTGAATTTGTTGTGAGTGTGTACTTTAAAGGAAGCCTCTTGTATAAGTTCAGACTGTTTGTCTTGCTCTTCCAATGCAATTCCTCAGGATGAACGTGAACCACAAAGAATTCCAAGGAGACTCCTTTAAAGTTCAACAATATTAATACATAAGTACATTATACGACTGTGTGGTCCAATATTTATTTGCATTGTACTACATAGGTAGAAATAATCCGTAAGAAATGGGTAGGTAGTAGGTAGGTGCGTATCTGTAGTACTACATAGGTACCTGATTTTAGGTATATGTGTATCTACCTGTAATGGTACTGGTATATATAGGGAGGATGAGATGCGATGATGATGCTATCTCATTCTTATTGCCTGACTCACAGTAAAGCGTTCGGCAGAATTGCAAATTATGTACATCGGTATGTACGGCTTCTTGTCTCGTAGTATATCTGTTTACTATCCGTGTAGAAACAATCACATGCAAACAAACACAACAGCAACTCTCAGCAAGTGTTTTTTAATGCTCTGTCGATTGCACCGAGTCTCATCCAGCTTAAAATACCAACACCTTTACAGAGTACACTTTTGTGCTGATATTTTATTATTTACTTGTAGTTATTATTATTACAGATAAAATTCAAGTTGCATTTCACCTTCGTATTTCTTTGTTGCACCACCTTCAGCTTCGTTTTCAGACACACTATTGTTATTGATACACCAAAAGACCAACAATACAAAGGTTGAGAACAAGGTGCACCCACAAAATATTTGTAACGATCTCTAAATCCGTAAACTACGGACCTGAACAATAATCACCACCACCAACACCACCAATACACTCGCACTCGTGTAAAACTGACAGAATAACTCACTCAATGTTATCAAGGGATAACATTTTTATTTCACAGTCCTCTTTTTGTCCATTCTCGTCCACTACTACATACTTTCAATACAACACACACACTTAAGTGTACATAGGTAGTAAATATGATGCACTTTTTGTGAATCTTAAGCGTTAAGCTCAGGTAGACATAAATATATATATGTACAGTGTATTTGTACAGTATACTATTACTAGACTACTATTTTATGTAGACTCACTCACCAACAGAACTTATTTATTTCTATATTTCGCTATATAGAAAGGTAAGGTTATAGAGTGAGTGAGAGACTCGACAAGGTGATGTGATCACCAAACCATCCAGCACGGTTTGCTTAAAGAGAGAGAGAAAACCTCTCTCACTCTCTACTTGAATGACTCTGACTGGACTAACTGACAAGACAAGAGTCTTTTAGGCTTTGCTCTCGTCTTTCTATTTCTCAGAGTTCCCTCGTTCAACATTCAAGTTTTCCATGTACCTACCTTACCTACCTACCTACCTATCACTGTGTATTGTACGCCAGTCGTTCGTACTTATTCTCTATATTTCCACAAGGAAAAAACTGAAGGTCGGTTGAAAATCCCTTTTGGAATGCCGGTTGATGAAGAAGCTATGAAGCAGCAACTCTATTCTATGTGTATTCGAGTACTAGAACTGTCCAGACCAGGCCAAACCACACCGCACACATCAGGCTTCCAAGCTGTTCACTTACCTCCTTTTACTACTGCTTTTACCTACACAGGGTTCTCTCGAATTTCATTCACCCTCTTTTTCATTGTTCCGAGTAATGTAGTCGTACATAGTATAATGCACTTAATACATTGATCCATACATCATATCATACAGACACACTACCTACATACATACAAATAGGATCTCCCTGAAATTCGTTATGGAACATTTCTGTTTCAACCATTGGAAATTAGAAATATTGAAAAACTTTCATTTACTGGGACTGTGCTAACTACCTACTGATTCTAAGTCGTGATAAGACTGTGAAGCCCATGTGTAGAGTGTAGGTAAACATTGTTTCGAGAATTGATTAATTTTCTTGAGAAATCTAGCACTGTTAGCTACTAAAAGTAGTGTGTCTACGCTGTATCTACTATCTGTCGGATTAGTATGTGTAGCAAACAGTTAGTTATCTGTACATCGCATGTTGAATATTTTTGACAGTTGTTGTGTTTCGCCTTTTAGCGTTATTCCACTATTCATGCAAGGAAGAAGAAGCTTACGTATCTGTATATCATGAATAAATTGATGAACTGACATTGCATTGGCATTGCTAGCACTTTGTATGAATGTACATAGAGAGATACCGAAAAGCAAGGTTTCCATGTATAAAATCAAAGCAAATTCAGAAAACCACTAAGTTAAGTAAACCAGTTTACATGTCTTGTAAAGTAAATCAAATGCTACTGTTGAGGATTTAAATACTTTTACTTGATACAGTTAGAATTTCATCCTTACAACACAAGTTACAGTAAAGTAGGCAGATACAAGCTACAAATAAACTTACTGGCAACAATAATGAAATGACTGGTCTTTTATTCCAAACGAGTATATATGTTGTAGTGCTAGATGAGCTTAACTTGACAAAGGGTAGTTATGGCAGTATTATAGTAGTAGTACAAATACCAGTCCCACAGGACCCCAACCAGACCCGGCTTTACGAGTGGCTTGGCTTGGCTTTAGAAAACCAAAGAGCTTATACCAACACAACATGATGGGATGTAGAAGTAGAATTATGGTATGAATTGAATTCGTTGCACATAATACGTATCATATGAAAACACATCTACATCTACACACACACAGCTATACACAATACAACATCATATCATACCGACAACATATACGCAAGATAAAACACAGACTTATCCTACCAGCTTTTAATATCTTCTTACCTGCATGTATCTGTGTTATGTTCTCTCGATGCCAGTATATTAGTGTGTACAGTACTTATAAAATATATTCTCATAAAATACATGTACGTAATGTAACTTACTTACGTACATGGCATCTTTCGTGTGTCTGTGTGCATGTACTGCATATGACAAGTGAGTGTGTGTGAAGTTATATATTTATAATACGATGAGATGTGTAGATATGACGATATGAGATAGCAACATAACTAGTAGGAGCATAGAATAATGTAGTGTTAGTAGAGTACACTGGCTTATTGCCATTAAAAGGTGTACACTCTGCAGATGTGTGTAATGTGTGTAGACTCTGATGAAGGTAGGTAAAGCATACTAATGGCGATAGTGATAGATAGAAGATAGAATAGAAGAACCAAGCTCCGAGTGAAACCAAACAGCAGATACAAACAGTGAGTTGAGCAGGTGAAGTTAACAGAGTGCTTGTACAGCTTCTCTCTGTCTCTGTGTCTTGATGGACTGAGAGAGGTTTATATATTGCTAACCAACAGTCAAATTCTTAGGTACAGCTATAGCTTCTAATGTGCAAAATGTAGTCATAAAGACCGATCTACCACAATAATCCTTTTTATTTATGTCTATATACCACAAGACATATAACTTCGTACTTACAACACTCGTGTTTACTTATCAATCCCAATTAATTATTCATCATTAGAATAAATTCATTCATTTCTCTCCTATTCTATTATGGTATGCATTTTGTATATCATTACTTCGTTTGGGCTTATGAATTATGATTATCACATTCTGTAGATGTAAATATGAAGATGTATGCAAGCCTGTATTTAGGATTCCATTTCGGAAGGTGGCAAAATACCAAAATGATAGTGTCTGAAAAATTTAAGCTGTTTTAAGGCGAAATCAATCTAAAATGCATCAAATCCGCGCGTAGCGCCAAAAATATTGCGATTTTTTGCACATTTTTGGTAAAATAACCTATTTTTCCAATTTCGGAGGGTGCAATTGCCCTCTTTGCCCCCTAAATACAGCCTTGGATGTATGTATACACGCACACGTACCTATATAGTAATACAATTGGTATAGGAAACACAGGGAAGGCTGTAATTTTACTTTGCTTTATTATTTACGGATGAATGAACGGATTTTATTCTTATATTTTCTGTACTATTTATGTAGCATGCTTTACAGGTATTTCAAGTGCAAATTGGTACATACCTACTGTACAATTATATACCAAGAATACAGAGAGAAGTTGGTTGGGCTTATTAGTAGTATTTTAGGTGCTTGTCTCAGTTTGGTTAAGCTTGTTGGATGGAAAGAGCATCTTTCTTTGTGAGTATAAATATATTATTTGATATATTGTAGTGAGTTTGCAATACTTATTTCCATATAAGCGTTACATATATTTATTATGAAGGTAAGCAGTTTGGTCAAGTTTCTACTGTGAATATTATACAGTTAGCCATTGTACTGCGTGTGGTGCTAATGCTACTATAAGGCAAGGTATTTGTATGCTGCATTGTATGTAGGTATGTAGCTGGGTTTTGTGTATTGTGTGTGTACACATTATATTAGACGTGACTGGACTGTAAGGTGAGTTTGTTAAAGAAGAGACCAAGTCGGGAGACCACTACTGTGATGTTGTGAAATTCACCATTTGATATAGTGCTAATGATATTGCCTGATTCTCTGCTTGGGTGTAATGGAATTGAAAGAAGGAAAGTGCACACAAAGAAATAGTTCTCTTCTATTTACCAGACAGGTATTTCATTAGCACTTTACGTATTATTCATGAATATATGAGTCTCAGAGTCTCACAGACCGAGTTGAATACAAACGCAGTTTGACAATCATGTCCAACCATTTCGCGCCTTTCCAACAACTTTTTATTCGTTTTTTGTCTTGATTTCGATTTCCAGTTGGTTGTTGGGTTTTATCAGAAATGAGACGTTCAGTCTACAACTAACTAGTACTGGCTACATTATTTGGCAATCTCTAATAAGCAGAAAATGTCAAACATCCAATTACTTTGTACGTGTTTAAGTAATTAGGAAGAATTGGTTTTTACAAGGGCGTAGTTTTAATGATTAGCGGCTAGCGGTATATAAAGACATTTGTTGTCAAAAAGTGTTAACGAAGTCCGATGCGAAAGAAAAGCAATAAGCTTCAAACGCAAAAACTTACAAAGCAATCAAATTCTAAGAATCATTCATCGAACTATGAGATCAATTTATTTTTCAGGTTAATGGATTACCTACAGTTCCCACAGTACGTGCATATACTCAACAATATTATACGTAGCAAATACTTAGGTTCCTTTGTTAACGTCAACATTTTAAATTTCAAATTTTTGAATGTGCTAAATCGTTTAAAATGCAAGGAAACCAGAGAATGCAAGGAAGAATGCTACCATTGTATCTTCCTTACAAATTGTGCCAAAGGATTCATTCAATTCATTCGGTCAATCATACTAATAATGCAAACATGAATCAAAGAAAATTATTCCATCTTCCAAACAACTTCTCAGTAGTAGTAAAGTGCTTGCGGTGGTAGAAAAAACTACAGAAAAAAGGAGGTTTTGTTGGTTGCGTGTCATTATTGCGAGAAAAATATGCATTTCTAACAAAAAGTCTGACTTTTTTTATTGAAATTAACTTTTGGAAAACAATTGGGGTCCTAATATTTTTTTGATAGTT
>JAQFYB010002304.1:0-25481 GCA_034694085.1 Pogonognathellus longicornis | reverse complement strand
AATAAACTCATTTGGATAGTGATTTCCGTTTTTAATCAAACTCGTGAGGTCTCCGTAGCTTTGCTTGATATAAGTTTAATATTAATGCCAGCAGTTAATAAAGTTAACATTAAGAAGTAGAGTTGTGCACGGGGGCATTTTTAAGACCCAACCCGAATAAGTCCGCTTAGCTATACGGCCCGAACCTGTTTTAAATCCCATATCACCCAGAAAAAATTGAAGCCTGAAACCAACACAAACTGTTTTCCCATCTATATTTTAATAATAGCCATCATAACCGATAAAACAGAAGTTGGGGAGACTTTACTCAAGTAAAATATTGCGTGTCTTGTTGACAAGAAAAATTACAGTTGAATTTTTTGTTAGGAGTTTGACTTACCCAAACTCTACCCACCCAAACCCTTCTTGTATAGTTTTATATTTTAAAACCTTACCGTATTTGCTAGGGAAATTAGAAGTAATTGTACTCTGGTATTGTCAGCGTAATTACATTAATTGTAATTTACACGTGCTTAGTAAGCGATGGTTTTCTGACTTTCTATCTCTTCCAGGAAAAGTACTATTTATTCGAAAGTTTTTGAAAAAGTAAAAACGCGCTAAGGAAGAATGCTCCCTAATCTAATGAAATAACGACAAAATTGCAATTCAACTTTCCTTTTAAGAGTAATCACCGAATATCCTGCAAATTAGATTTATTATTTTCCCAGTTGGTGTGCGATTACAACAATCTAATTTTACTTTACAGTCAGCCATGGCAAAGCAATCTATTGGATTTGCGAATCAAAATTTTCATGGGAGATATGACCCGTCCAATCACGTGCTGTATTATCCTCAGAGGCCGTTGGTGACAACTAAAGGAGGGCGATTGTGCAAGTATGATGAAATACCATGCGGTGTCAACGCCATCGTTGCAATCGCATCATATACTGGCTACAATCAGGAAGATTCCTTAATACTCAACCAATCCTCTTTGGACAGGGGTATGTTTCGTTCAGCGTATTACAAAACATACCATGAAGATGAAATCAATAAAGAAGCAGGCAGTGTAAGTTATCATAAAATTCTAAGTTTACCTATTGTTGGAATCTATATTTTTCATAGCATTTTCATTTGAGATAGGAAGAGCGTTTTGAAAAGTTGGAACGACACGGAAGGAACGGAGTCAAGGTTGATTTGAGCTATATGGATGATGACGGTCTCCATCTTACTGGATCTGAATTGAAAGACGAGGAAATCGTAATTGGTAAATTTTTAATTTTAAGTTATCTCTCTTAATTAGCACAAGTCATAATTCGCGAAAACCTTTTATATTTGTTTTGTTATATTGCTTCAGGTAAAACAAAATTATTGAAACCCGGTGACGTTGGACACTCTTTCGAGGAACATGCAGTCAATAAACGCGACACTTCGGTTCTTCATCGTAGTTGTGCTTCCTCGAGAGAGTACATTGATTCTACTATAATTATGGATAATGCTGATGGATACCGAATGGTAAAAGTTCGTGTAAGATCAACCAGGATTCCTCAAATTGGAGACAAGTTTGCGTCTCGGCACGGGCAAAAAGGAGTAATTGGAATGACATATTCTCAAGAAGTAGGTTTTCTGTTTTAAATGTTATAGTTTTGAGGTTTTGGTTGATTACTTTATAAATTCTATTGTTAATTTTACAGAATATGATGTTTACGAAAGACGGGTTAACCCCTGATATAATAATAAATCCTCACGCTATTCCATCGCGGATGACAATCGGTCACTTAATCGAGTCAATTGAAGGTAAAAGATCCGCTCTTTCTGGAGTCATAAAAGACGGTACTCCTTTCGAGCAGCGAGAGTCTTACGACCATATACGTAAAATGTTAGAGGGTAAAAAATTCAATGGACTTGGAAATGAGTTCATGTATGTCGGAGATACTGGCAAAAAGATTAAAAACGCATTTTTTATCGGACCAACTTACTACCAGGTAGAGTGAATAAAACTTCAATTTGTAAGGTATTAATATTAGAAGTTTTACTCACAGTACAAATAATTTCAGAGGTTAAAGCACATGACGGAAGACAAAATTCATCTTCGGGGTAGGGGACCCATGGATATACTGTGCAGACAACCCCTTGGTGGAATAAATCGGTAAATTAGATGAATTATTTAAATCTCGTATTATCTCATGTAAAAGTTTTATAAATATGAATATTTTTAACTCACGCAATGCAGAGATGGAGGCTTACGGTTTGGTGAAATGGAGCGTGACTGTACAATTTCACATGGAGCATTTAAATTTTTGCAGGAACGCTTAATGAAAGTAATCTTATAGACAAAATTATGACAACATAAAACATTAATGACTTATTTATAAAAAAATATTTGAATATGGATAAAGGTTTCAGACGATTATTTTATGACCATTTGCAACGGCTGTGGTTACGTCGCAGATATGGTTCCAACCATTCGTCCAAACGAACGATATTTAAAATGCAGAAACTGTCGATCAGAATATCAAGGGGTATGTTTTTACTTAATTTAATAACAAAATGAAATATAAATGTGAAATCTATTAATCGATATTCTCCCAAATGCAAATATCATGAATCATGATGTATGTTATTTTAAAAATGATTTGGGGACTTAAATCAGACTAACATTTCAAATATGTGGAAATTGACAATTAATTAATTTTTTAGAGTTCAATAGTTAATATTCCGTATGCTGCAAAAACTTTCTTCCAAGAATTAATGGCCATGGGTGTGCGTGTTGCACTGTGTGTAGGTGACACAGAGGAAAAACCAGTTAAAATCGTTGCGGAGGTAAACGCTTTTTTGAGCAAAACCATTTAATGTATTACGTAAAATGCAGGCAATATAATATTTGTACTTTTGTACAATGTGTGTCACCCCTTTGTTACAGGAGAAACGAACAGAATTCAATGTTGCATCAAAATTGATAAATGCAATTGAAGATGTGGGTTTTGAAGTGGACGTCGAAGGTGATAACGCGTTCAGAAAACAAAACGTAACATCTATATACGAAAACTTTCCGAAATGTTTGTAAAACAAGTGGATTCTTAATATCTGGAGTATGAGTAAAACAAAAAGGTGACATTATTGTAATCATTTTATTATGTTTTATAATATTTGCTACTTGTCTGTGTAATATTTATCTCTATATCTATGAGCTGAAACAATTTATTGATGCGTATTAATTAGTAATTTTAAGCTCTTTTATCCCAACAAACATTTTTTTCAATTTCAAAAATCCCAAAGATCCTTCACAAAACTCCGGTGGATCCTATCAATAAGAAACTTTGTAAACGTCATGCTTTTATCGAAGTATTGAAATATTATACTTTAACTTACAACTGTAGAAGGAATTGGGAAAAAATGGTAGCTAAGTAGCAAGTGGCATATTGTTAACTTGCAAAATTCCATAGCATATTGCATACCGAAACATTTCCGTGGACCAATTCCAAAGGGTAAATATGTGTACGGATCTATATTAGCTTTATTTGTGCTGCTAAATCTAGAGAGACAATTAAAACGTTAGTATGATGTACAGTGTAGCGTAGCAGTCAAAAATGTCATGAATTTCATGATTAACCTTTGAGGATCATACACATTCGGATTTTTGTAAAATTCAGGATCTCTGTGTATTGCATAAATTGGCACTGTAACAATACACCCTTTGTTAATCTTGATACAATTCTTGTAAGAGACGAACTCATTACAAACTCTGTCCGTCCTGTAAGGAATTGGTCAAAACAAACGAAATTATATTTTATCGCCGCCAAACTGAAGAGATTAAAATTAATTGCTAGAAAAATGGCAATTATACTTAAGATTTTTATAAACTACTATATAGCACATTTATAATAGAATTGAAGTATTAAGAATGTGCTTTGTTTGTTCTTTTACCTACCCTTTAATTTTCAAAGTCATAATGTAATAAAAATTACCGCACTATTGGTGGATATAGTCTTAGTGTCTCTTGTATGCATTGTTCCAGATAAGGCAAATGCCGTATTAGTTCAGGACTGATGGCTTTCTAAAATACAGAATGAATGTGAACGCAGGGATAAGGTATAATGCATAGAAGACACCAGTTAAAGTGGTGTACTTATTTCAACCAACACTATAAATTGTTTGCAATTCACAATATTTAGAATAGACTTTACATGTTGTGCCATTCCATTTCGGATTTCTTCTCTTAATTTTTTCTGTACTGACTGTTTCAGGGCCAGACAGTGAATTGTAAGACAAATGGCCAAGTAATTGGTTTCGGACCCCGTGAGAAGCAAGTGTATTATTTGTCCAATTATCATGTTGTCGTCTTTTAATGGATTATATTTATTTGTGTCTTTTGCGGATGCCCGTAGCAGCAAATCCATTAAGTTCCCAGCTCTGCGGTTCTAAAATGTTTATAAGTAAGTTATTTGAATAGTGTTTAAACTTTTAATATTACTTTTCTCATTTTATGTTATACTAGTGGATTATTATAATGTACACTCAATAATCGTTTTACATGTTAACATTTAAATTAGACAGATAGGTACCTATAGATTTAGAATATAATATTATTATATTTTCTACAAATTATTATCATGTGAGATTGAAATGTTTACAGAATAAAGATCCTGTCTAGTGTAAATTGTAGAATAAAACAAATCGTGCAGTACCGAACTTTCTTTTCCCGATTTATGACTTTTCAGTATATTGCCGGCGATTTCCGTAAAATATTCCAGTCCATCTTGTTTGTATTTTTGCGGAAATATTATTTGTAATAACTTTCCCAATCTTGGATACAGAGCTAGAGGAAGAATACTTGTAATTTCATAATCATAAGATCTAATAGATTAGTTAATTACATGTTAAATCACATATTGTGATGGATTCGCTTACAATGAATTGTGAGGAGTATATTCGAAATCTTGTTAGGGGTAATCGTCTTAGCAAATGGAGAGGAATATCTTCCTTTGGTGTTAATCTTCATTCCAAACCCACAGAAACCGATTGAAAAGTTTATAAAAGGAATCATTGCACTGAAATTTTTTCAATTGTGGAGATTAATAGTAGATACCTATGACGCTAAGGATTTTGAGTTTGAAAAGAATCGAACTTACGTAGCTAAGTTGATCTCTTTCCTTAAAGCAAATTCGGGTAGCGAAGATGTAAATTTTTGAATGGATTCATTCATGAGTGCTCCCAACTGAAACAGATATCAAGTATGATAATAATAAGGATTGTCTTAAGATTCATATTCGAATGTTTTTGCATACTTTCTTCGTATTTTCGTTAGTGAAGATAGCGCTCATCGAGACGCTTAGACTTTCCCATTCTCCATCTTCAGCCGCTGCTAAATTTAGATTCAAATATTTCTCTTTGGAAATGCACAGCTTTTTTCTGTTTCTAAATTTGGCAAAATCTTCCTCCATTATTTTCTTTAGTATTGTCGGTTCTCCAATGAATGCGTTTGGTGTTCTTCCATCAAAAGTTCTGAACCCATCATGTAAAGTAAATTAACATATCAAGAATCTATTTCATTAGGTTATGGATAATGACTCATACATACCCAAATATACGTCCATAACTGTCGTAGTGTTTAAGATCAAGTTCATGAATTTTCTGCAATTTTGAAGGAAAATACTGAAATATTGTTATTTCATGGTATCGTACTTTATGCACTATTGCTTAATTATTAGCATTAACAATTAATCATGTTGACTTATGCTTACGATATTCCATATATTCCACCAGTTGCCTATTCCGGCAGTTGGTGAAGGCCCAGGAATTCTTTGATCTTTAAAATAATCCAAAGTAGCTCGAAAAAAACTGTAGGCTATCATAAAAATTACTAGAACTGTGTAGCATGTCCAAAAAACCGTAAATGTGCTAATTAGCCCCATTTTGTAATTATGAGATCAATGTACTTCGTAAATAATGACGCGTCTGCAGAGTCTGCATAACACTCTTTTAAGAAATATCTGAAAACTAAATCATAATTCCCTTGTGTAGCCACAAAACTGACTCTTCTCCCTTACAATAGAATTTTGCTGTTTGTGTACCGCATACCACAGTATTTTATTTGACTTTTGATATCATTTTTATAAACAAGGTGCAGATACAAACGCTAACATTACAATCATGTTTTCAAGTAAACATTATGTACCTCCATATAGATGTGTGTGGTATTACTCTGGGTATCTTATCAAGCTACACAAAATTCAAGTTAATCAAAACCAATTGTCGGCTACCCATTTACTATATTTACCTAAAGACTACACAACACCTGCACCTGCCTGGTATTCCTGTATCTTCACTTTAATCACGTATTAATAATGTAGCACATTATTACTGCGTGATTCTGCGAGCAATACTAAATATCCTAAGCGAAAAATATATTTCCAGCTAATGAATCTCAGTTTTATTAGTTAAAAATTATAGCCTTTTTATTGGTGTCCAAAAAAATTTATTTTCTATTTCCGCTTTTCTTAATATTTTGTTGATATACATGAAACAATTTTTTGTTGTGGTTAAAAATGGCATAAAAATAGCTAACTAATAAGAGTACCTACATATAATATGTACCATGCATTAATACCCATCACTTGCTTGGTGTGATTTACGGTTGTTTCATTACTAAATGAATATGATTTCTACAATATGTCAACTAACAGCAGTTAACTCGTGTATAACAGCAAAATCTCTTAAATGTAAACCTATCTGATAGGTACACACATAACATACTTTTGCGTCTAGATTCAATACAATCTTAATACGCATATTTTATATTATGCAGACACAGTTTTTATACAAAAGTTTAATTTTGTGTTGTTTGAGAATCGTATTTCAAATACGATATTGAACCAAATACGGTATTTGGTTCAATCGAATTGATTGAGTTGGCTACTAACATTCTGCCGAGGGATTTTATAGTCTATCTATACTCGTTGACGTGAGACATGGCCGATGTTCTTCGTGTCTCATAATATGTCATTTCAAGACAGGAATGAAATTGTATACATTTATTAGCTTAATATTATATGCACTTAATGCACATAATATACACAAGACACACTTCAGGTGTAAGGTATTGCATTACATATAATATCTATCCAAAATTTGAATTTGGTCAATTAGCGAAAAAGTGTTCGTGCATAAAAGTATTAAATCACACATTCCTGCTGGCCTGTGGTTAAAAGTGAGTACATTGCATTGCACATCGAATTATTAACAGCGAACATCCTCCGTCGTTACTTTGTACACACAATTAGTATGAAGTATGAATCTAAAAGCATAGGGAATACTAAGCATTTGCATGTTATGTTGTTTTCATCGAGTTGATTTGATGATATGCATGTGCTGATGGTTGATGGCATGTGGTGAGGTGAGAGTATATTTAGTTTTTCAAGTGTTCATTCATGTATACAACACCATAGCACCAAATACGACGACAAACGAGAGTGTACGGCACAAGCACAAGTACGCTTTATGTGTTATATGTATGTTGTGTTATGTTGGAATGAGAATTTAGGTCGATTGGTGCATAATGCAGTAGTCAAGTGAGAATAAAATAAGAATGAGTGAGTGCATTTAGCTAACTGCCTTTACATGTTTTTTACATGCGAAAGGTTGGTTAGAGGTTGACTCACAGTTGTAATGTCCTTTTCTAAGGTGTAAAGTATTCTGAAACTCACAGAGTAATGCAAAATGAGCAAATCAACAAAACAGATATGTTCTTGGCCATTCGAATGTGTGGAGTAGCATGTTATAGCATTGTAAATGTGTAGTAAAGTATCAGTAGCATCAAAAGAGTCAACAGAAATGCAACGTAGATGTTTATTTGTATTAGTTGTAATGTAGTAAAAGTATTACGTGTATTCTGCATTATAAGTAGCTTTGTAGTAAGTGGATGATGGTAGCAATAACAATCTTATTGTTAGTTCAAGTGAGTGTAGTGTGGTGTATGTGAATAATGGTTATCTTTTGATCGTGTCATGCAACGAAATAATAAAAAGTGAGGGTAGCCAACACAAAAATTAAACAGCTTGTCATCACATACTTTTATGGTCGAGTCAAATCAAAAATTAGATAAGTAAATTACTGTATCAAGTTAGAGTACCTTTTTAGATATATCACCTAACATCTGTACAATCATATACTAAGAAGTACCTATTCCTTTTCAATTTCTGAGATGCAATAATTGCTACTATATTATGGCATTGTTGAAATTGTCTTCTTTTCAGTACACTTGCTTTGCTGTCGATAAAAGTGTTATAGTGTGGCGATGTATCTTCATACATTACTCAGAAAATACGAAAGATTACTATTGTAGTAATAAGAAAAGTTTACAAAAGTTCAAAGAAACAGAAATACATTGCTAGCAACTGCAGTATGTGCGTGAGTCTGGAATAAATAGTACAAAAATAATTACTACTACTAATAGGTGGATGAAATAATACTGCGAGGCTTGGCTTATAGAACTTGTAGAGGTAGGATACAATATTGCTAATAGTGTATTATAGTAAAGCTAAGTGACTGGCGACTGGTATAAAAATATGAAGCAAAGAGAGGTTTCCCATCCCATGTACTGAACAAATTAATAAAAATACCACCAGTGCATGCAACGGACACGTATACCACACACACTGTTTCACCATTTTTGTCATTAGGATATTAGGAAACGCGGATAAAAAAAATTCTGAAATCATTGTTTAATAGTTAATGGTGCATTTCCGTGGGTTTATTGAGTATTTGACGGAAATGTAAGAAACAAGGTATAAAATAAATAATATACAATTAATTATATTGGCATTGCTGATTCATCCGGGTCCGTATGTAAAAGAAATCCGTTAGGAATCCTTATACATAAATTTTTACAAGTGCTGTCTTCACATTCAAATTAATCTTTTCAATTAGATAATAGCTAAGTAAGCTATACCCGTAAAATGTGTATTTATGAGTAACCACCGCTACGACGAGAAGGAGCTCCGTATCCGCCACTTCCTCCGGAGCTTCCTCCGGAACTTCCTCCGGATCCTCCAGAACTTCCACCGCCACCGGAGTATCCACCTTGGCCTCCTTGTCCTCCTTGGCCTCCTTGTGCTTGTTCATCAAAAGTGGCCACCAAACGGGCTTGCATAACTTGTCCAAGTTGAATTTGACCTCCTCCGCCTGAGCCTCCACCACCAGAATACCCGCCTTGGCTGCCACCGGAACTTCCACCACCACCGGAGTATCCGCCTTGGCTACCCCCGGAACTTCCGCCACCGGAATACCCGCCTGATGATCCTCCTTGGCTTCCTCCTGAACTTCCGCCACCGGAATACCCGCCTGATGATCCTCCTTGGCTTCCACCTGAACTTCCACCGCCCCCGGAGTATCCTCCTTGACTTCCTCCTGAACTTCCACCGCTAGAATACCCGCCCTGGCTACCTCCTGAACTTCCACCGCCGGAATACCCGCCTGATGATCCACCTTGACTGCCTCCGGAACTTCCACCGCCGGAATACCCACCTTGGCTTCCTCCTGAACTTCCACCGCCGGAATATCCACCAGATGATCCTCCTCCTTGGCTGCCAGAGTAGCCTCCGGAAGATCCACCACCGCCTCCTGAGCTAGAATCTTGTTGGCTTAAGATCTGAGCAATTCTTTGAAGAAGAGCTTGATCGACAATGGAATTTCCTTCGTTAGAATCTCCTCCTCCGCCACTTCCTCCACTTCCTCCACCACCGGAGTAACCTCCTCCACCACCTCCTCCTCCTCCTCCTCCAGAGGGTGCTCCATATCCTGGAGCTGGAGGTTCGCAGACAACAACTGCGATAATGGCAGCAAGAATAATCTGCAAAACGAATTGAAATTGAAACAACGTGTCCACATTAACAATTAAGGAAACTGTAAGAAAAGAAATATTTTCGTGTAAGAAAATCACAAATACTCACAAATTTATTCATAGCGGTATATTGACTAGTTTCCAGTGACTGAATTCAATTGGAGTTAATTCCAATTTTGATTGTAACGAAAAAAATAAAGTGCGAAGACGAAAGCCAGAATCTAAAGAAGGAACGAGAAAATAAGCGATTGAGGAGAGAGCTGGTTTAAAACTTGACTGACTTAGTGCTGAATCTTTGCAATGCTTTTATACTTCTGAGCAGACATGGGTCCACACGGTAAATAATAATAACAAATCACGACGACATTGTGTTGCACTTATGTTGAGGTTGTTGAAGCCGTGTTTAGTACTCACATAATATTACACTCTCGTCGCAAAAGCTCAGACTCAGCTAATGTTGTGGTTGTAGTATCAGGAGTTTTCTTGGCATGTCACATCGTCGTTTCATTGCGTATGTAACGTCATACGCAAACCAAAACACATGAGACACGATATGGGATCTGCAGAAAGGTGTAGCAAAGGTGTACCTACTACTTATTCTACCACTCCAACTCCAACAACAACAAATATGCCATTTTTACATCCTCGGCCCGTTCTTCATCCACATACCACCTACAAATACCTTACCTGGGTCGACTCTCACACGTAATCCAATACACCTCATGTCATGTCCTCACTTTTCTTATTCTTCTTCGTCTTCACTCTTTTTCCATGTGTTTATATTGTTGTCCACCACTAGACATGTAATATACCTACACCAAAAGAAGTATAAATATAAAAATGTATAGAAGTGCTAATAAAGAGTCTGAAGAGACTTGTATGAATGAATATGTACATGGACATCAATGACTGTGACATGAGAGCCAGAATGAAAACACTCTTAGTCGTATTTATAATGGATTGCCATTGCCTATAATTGTGAATGAGGGACATACATGATGGAAATTGAAAGTGGAACTCAAATCACATTAGGTATTCGTTTATCTCGTCTACTCAGACGATGAATTAAGGCTTTGTGTTGTGTTTAATTTACGTTTGATGGAAACATGCATTTCTAACACAATCATCAACTATCAGACTCACATCATTAAAAAAATCTTTATTTGTGTACAAAATACTTGTATTGCAGCAATTAGATTGTAGAGAATGTAACAATTATAGATATACTATAGGTGCATATTTAAAAGATACCTATCATACTTTTTATGTGCAATTAAGTTGAAGAAGGCATATTTGAATTCCTCTATACTCAGCAAAATCACGCAAATCCTAATTCTTATTTACAACTAACTGATCATTAGCCATTCGTGCGTTAGACTTACAGCGTAGTCAAGTCATACTACAACCCACAGTGTCAACAGCAAAGTTAATTGTGTTATGAAATATTTTTGTAAAACATAAATTTGTATTAACTACATTTAAAATGGCCTTGCGTCTATTTACACTTCTTCGTATAGTTGCAGTGCAGGTGTGAAACTGCACCCGCGTGTTAATTTGCTCGTAGGTACTCTATGTAGTCTATAATAATGTATAATGTGTATGTACAGGGTGTTATATAGCTAATGTTATATACCAGTTTCACTGGAATAGCCTGGGGGGCAAGGGGCAATCTTTCCCCCAAAATCCGGGAAAAAGAGGTAATTTTACCCAAAAAAAGTACATAAAATTGCGAAATTTTTCGAGCTACACGCAAATTTTATTTTCATTTTTTACCAACATTTGCTCAAAATTTTCAAATTGAGTATACCTCATGTTTTGAGTTTGTCCACCCCAATTTTTTTTATTAGCCAAAAAGGTACAATTTTCCCGATTTTTCTGTCATAAAAGTGTTATAAAACATGCAAATGTGAATGTAAATGCGCAAATTAAGTGTCAAATCAATGCAGAATCGCGTGATCTTTCGATTGGTATAAGGGTATAAGGGTTGATGTTCCGAAATGTGCGGAAGATACCAAACTGGTATTGTACATTAGCGACGCAACACCCAGTATACTGTATACAGAACAAGAAATCGTCTTCATTTTTCCGTTAATACATCTTCATTGAGTAAGAATGTGCTACTACTATGAGTACCAATAGAAATGTTTATATAGGTGACACAGTAATTCTAAAAGGATTTTTTATCACATTGATTCCTCCTATACACAAAAGACATTCAAAACCTCATTTAACAAGTCTCTGTGTGAAAAACATGATGGAAATAATACTAGGTGAATGATAAGATTACAACTCGAGCATACATTTGCGATTCTCTGATTCTTATTCATTATAATCATTTAATAATTACATGGAGTGTACTCTGATGTGTGCAAATAAATGCAGAAGTAAATATGCAATTGAACTTTCTTAGCAATTTGTTAGTATCTACCTGACTAAAACTAAGTTTTTTATTGCCTACATCGAATACTGTTGCTTCTACTTACTTTACTTTTACTCAGCGAAGCGTGTAGCCTTTCTGCAATAGCGACGACTGGGTGACGAATAAATAATAACCCGTTCAATCCATTCATCGTCAAATGAAAACTGTAGCAAAAGAAAATTCTCACATGACAAAGTCGACATTCAGTCCACACATACGACAACTAAGTATACATACACAATACACACAATTCACACATACCCATCATCATTTATTATTATAATTATAATTCTTAAACAACTAAACCATGATAACTACGATGATAGCTGTCCTCCTTAGTACATCGAATACGGATGCTCACTTTTGATTATCAACTTCTAATCATCGCTTGTGACTTTGTTTAATTAAATGCATGTGATAATTAAAATGATGATTTTCAAAAATGTCTGCTTACATATACAATGTTATGGCTATAGAGAGATTTGGGAAAGTTGCATTGAGTTTTGTTTCCTTTTACAAAGCCATATTTTGTCTAATGAATTACATGCTTATCCATTATGATTAGTACATTATTATGAATACCATACCATTAAACTGAGAACATAGCTCGTGAAAACGTTGCTTCAACATTCGGCCGAAAAGATGTACTGTGTGGTGTATTTGTACATATAGCGGATTCGCCAGAGTGGGCATATACAAATAAAGTATATCATGTAACACTAGAAAATAAACATAGGTGATGGTGTAGGAGACACTATTCCTTGTTTGTAACAACTATTGCCAATTCACAGACCTGTACAAATAGCATGAATTAGAAGTGACGACAACAATACGGGCTAAACGAACTACGAGTATTTCGTTGTATAATCATTTTAATCGTATAAAGTATTATTTAACACATACTTATGTCCAAGTGCTACATGCACAGTTACACAGGTACCTAAAGGTATTTTATTTACGAAATTGTGTTTTGTATGAGTGTCCTTCCCATGGGAATTCTAAACACTGAAGAAGAGGGGCATTAGCCTTTTGTTACTTCTACTTTACTTATTGTTAATAAAATATGTAGTCATGTAGGAGTTCGTATGTTACAATATACCTTGAGGCTTTAGAGGATTAGATAATAATAATATTATTATCTAATCGAGAGAGCTAAATTTGGCTTGACACGTTTAGATATCCCATTGATGCGCTTAATTATTACAAATGTTTTATATTCACTGCAGGAAAACTACAGCATTTGCTAACATACAAAAACTGTCAGTATAAGAGTTACATTAGGAGAGATCAAAGGTACCTAAGTGCATACTGTGTGGTGTGAGTACTTTAAGTAACTATTTGTCTACTTAAAAATGCTCACTATGTAGGTACTACAAATAAAAAGGTTAATTAATAACAACAGAAATATTTCCATACGCAATTACAGATATTTGGTGATTGTGTAGGTTGGTTTTATGTGTGCGTTAATTTTTAGGCAACCTGTTGCATTTCATTGGAAACAACCTTCATGATTTATTTCCATTGTATTCTATACTTGCTTCAATTCAAGGTGTCATTGCAGTAAAACGCTGAATAATTGCTCGTATTTTATCCGACTGACTTGTGGCATTACGAGATATTGGCAAATTCTAGGAATGAAATGAAGTAGCAAGAGGTAACTGCAATTATATTATTACTTTGTTCTCTCATAACATTTGATGAGACAAGAATTTCATCACAACTCATGCAAATAATTCAAATTATTGATGTGACTGTGGAACTACAAACTGCTTGCTATAGCTTCTTGATAAAATGGCATTACAATATTTCACAGCCCCTACATCATATACCTATCAGCTTTCGAATATTATTATGAATATGAATATGAAAAGATTAATGGCACATTAAAACATTATAATTTGAAGATTGAAAAACAATTGGTGTATCCGTAGCTTCTAAAATGTAAACAGTGTGGTGTGAAGAAAAATGAATTTACGGTAGAGAATAGTCCATAACCACGTTTTGTAACCCCATAGCAAGTAGTAGAGTGATAAACCGACACTGCATGTTTGCAATTGAATTGTTGACTGTTTGCGGCTTCAAAGGCCTAGGGCTCCACAGTCTACACTTGCGACTACATAAAACATATCTATTAGCTATCTGTCTACTAGTAAAAGCGCAACGACGCCACGACACAAATGTTAGCTGATCCCATTCCCTGAGAATTTGAATTCTTTCATCAAATTATTTTCCACTACATTGCCAATATCTATACATGTGGCATTTCACACTGTTTCTTTATATAGCATCAATTATTGTGCATACAATAGTATACATGTACATAATACATACCAAGAGATACCTATGTGTGTATAATGAATATATATGAATGGACTGTATGTATGTAGCAGAACTATAGGTATACAAATACCTAAGTGAAGGTCTCTTGAATGGAATATTTTAACAATGGAGTTATTTATGGCACTTGTCTCGGCACAAGATTTTTGTAATCGCAATAAGACACACTGCAGATTTCATCGAGTGCTTACCTACGACAGTTCATCTTCCAAATCATTACCTCTATACACAGAAAAAAATTAAAGCGTTTAATGGTGGAGATAGTCTTTGCGATAGCAATATATGACGTTGTATTGAATTTTGGATATAGTATACAGGCGTAACTGTAATAATTTTGTTATTGTGTGAATATTGGGGGTATTGTGCCTATAATTTCTCACACAGACTCTATTTTATATTATTTTATAATACGCAACTATTGTGTGTTCCAACTCCAAGGACTACTGTATTGCAGAAATATGACAATGACACAGTGTATCTACAAATTCTTTTACATTAGCCGAGTTAAGCAGAAAGATAAAATTGCAGTGCGTGTTTTGCCACTGCGTTGTTATCAGAAGACGTGATTTGTGAAGAACGTAGTGCAGTGGCAGAAAAGAAGATGAGGTTCAAAGGCCAAATGAAGATGAGAAGGCATTTTGGCAACACAAATCTATCGAAGATGAAGGAGTTGATTGAGATTATTTATTCGTGTCCTGACACTCAATCACACTATTTTATTTCCATGCCCCTCTTTTCATGTAATTTTCATGTAAAGCCTAACTATATAGGTTCGATCATCTTATAACGATTTATAAATTCGCTACTTATAAAATATTGCTATACAGATAGGTTATACTTACAAATGTTTTACTATTTCTTATGCATAGCAATATTGTGAGGAAATTGTCATTACACAATCGTAGAACAAAAAATTGCCAAGTTAAAATGCATACTATAGTGTCTTTTGACTATTACGTTTTTCAGTTTCTATTATGTGGTGTACCAAGCTCATTCGTTTTATTAGCAGTCGGTAAGACGCTCTTTGTACTACAGTAAGTCACACTTGGCACAACTGTCATCAAAGAATCTGTAAACGAAACACAATACAGTCGTATATAAAATGCACCTAATTAACCAATTAGCAACATTTGCACCGTCATTAGCCACACTCCCTTAATGCGATGTAGCTTTAATGCTGATATTTCAAAATGACATTTCCCGTTTAGTGCCAAAATAGAAATCTTTTTTTTTTAATTCTGAGAAATTAGAATTACCCAGGAAATACTGACATGATTAATATTACATTTTGAGTCTCACATTATTATACATTACCTGGGTAAAGGCGTTTTCGAAAAATTGAAATATCTCCTAAAGCCGAAGTAACTTCTTTGTCCGTCCAAATGCAATGCAAATAAAATCATCGAAATAGAACGGACATACCCAATTATTTCAAAAACATATTATCTTCCAATTCTATAATTATATTACACTCAACGCAAATGGAGAAACACACCATCTAAGTATAGAATATTTTCATCATTCTTATTACCAGATTTATCAGTCATATACATAATGTATGTATATCCAGTAACCAATTAGGTTATGTCGTTCATATAGGCCACACACACCAAATCAACGCCATGAGTAGTGTAAAAGATTTATGATCTTGTTTTTAGTCACACATATTGATGCATCCTTTTGATCTCCAGTGTTGTACTTGCAATATTAAATTTTGGCTGTATGTGTATTGTATATCATGTAATTATGTTGAGCACACTTGAATCTTAAGTACACGCTTAAACAGAAGCTTTCATCGACATTTCTTATTTACTTAGGGTTATCATCGCTTTGAAAAAACACGTAATAACAATAATAACTATATATCTCCACACTTGCAATTACAATTAAAAGACCATCGTGGATTTAATGAGGTTGAGGATGATCGATCATTTTCATTACATCAGGATAGAGATGCACTAATCACTAATATAAAAGTATGAGTTAGCGAGACAGTTAGTGTGTCCATATAAAAGTTATTAGAACTGCCAACATTTGTAATTATGAGCAAGCAATATTTCTATCTCCACTTAGGTACTTAGATACTATATTGTGTGCAATGTTACAATAATGTGTACAGTAGTTCTTTCTTATACACTTATATACAAGTACTTAGGAGTTAGCCATTCACGCGGCAATAGCTCTACACGATGCTAATATCTACTTTACTTACACATAAATTATTGGTACTGCAACGCTTTCCTTAACAGCAATTATCAATGCAGACAAATGCTTAACAAAATCTCATGACATTCGTCTTCATTTCGTTATATGAGGCAATACTAGAAAATGGACTGTAACTGTTTAACACACCGCTTTCTATCAGTAGACTAAAATCGGCATATGTGAATTTTCATGAGTTATGCAACTGTGCAAAATGATGGTATGGTTGTAAGACTCTCGTAGATCTGCAAAACCAATTAGTATCCGTTTAAACGATCGTCTCCCTTATACACACAGATGAAATGTGTTGACGTACACAAACATACGAATTTTTAATTGAGCTGAGGCAATGAAAATTACAATTGCTAATGTCATCTCCTCACTCACAATAGTCTGTAACACTGCACTAACAAAGTTAAGTAACAGGCTAGTTAAAATTAGTTGCAAATTACTCATATGTCTAAACGTGTTTGTTGCATTGTGTGTGTCGTTTGGGTGGTCATTGCATTGGAATACAAAATCAAATTATTAAAATCGACAAGAAAATTTCCGGGTTCCAAAACACAGTGATGTATGGTATTTGGTATAGCAAGACATGGCATGGCATGAACATTGTAGAATATGCAATAAATGTAAATAACACAAATTGTAACGCTAAGTGTACATGGGTACATGAAATATTTATTTTTATTTATAGATTGAATTGGTACACGAATTTATAATAATGATAATTACTCTTTTACTAATGGCAAGTGAGCTTACAATAACTGCAGGCCCCTATTGAAGTAATGAAATCGAAATCGAATAGAAAAAGTACTTTCACTACTCCTACACAGCTATCTGTACATAGCAGTTATACAATAACACATTTCAAGATGTTGGTTCCTTCATAAATACCTATAGATACTTATGTTGTAACTTTAAAAATAATTTAGACTTCACAATTATCCGTGTGTGTTGTAAAGTGTAAAAGTGTGATCCACCAGATGTATGAGAAGCATGTCTTGTGTGTGTTCATACACAAGTACCTACCATGTAAATATAAACATATACTTCTACACTGTAGTTACAAAGTTATATAACACGTATTTGCTTATTGCAGGTTTAAAGTCATTTTAGCACCTTTCGCCTTCTATCACCCAACTATAAATCAAGACTCAGGCAAGTACAAAAATAAAAGATATTACACAGAGTAAAAGATTGTACCTTTAGCTTCAAACACAATATACAATCTAAGACTGCAAAACATCAACAATTCACAAACTGCTTATAGTGGTAGATGAGTTTTATGTAGTTGTATATTGTGTCTATACATGAGACATAAAAGAGTAAGGCAAGCAAGCCTTTCCATTTCAAGTTGTGTCCATAAATAACAGTACCTACAGTACAATAATAAACGTGAGACTTTTGATGCTAAGCTGCACTTTAAATAATATCCACAATCCACACAAACAAACACACACAGCTCAGGAGCAATTGTCATCACTAATTGGCGTTGACGCGGAAAGGTGTTCTTGACTTAAAAGACTTATAGCTCAATTCTACTTCTTTCCTTATAGTCAATAGAAAAATATAATTGAAGACATGTACTAAACTAACACGTGTATTGTATAACGAAGGTTTGGGGTGCCGCAACCGTAAACGAAAGAAATTTGCAAGGGGTGGGTCGAAATGTCTTGAGTCATTAGTACGAACAATCAATAAATTAAGGCCACTTAGATATTTTGATGTAAGGTTGTATCTTGTATGGAAATTAAGGTTGACAGGTATTCAGATGTTTGAGTTGATCAGTAAGGTCCACCGTTGCGAGTGGGGGCAGCGTAGGAAGAACTTGCACTGCTTCTTCTCGTTTCAGTCCCACCGTCCAATTCAAAGGTGGCAACTACTGGGGCCAACTCTGGAGACTCCAGTTGAACTCTTCCTAAAGGCTTAGGGTTACTTCTTTGAGCAGAAGGGGCATTGTAAGAACTTTGAGGGGCCGAGCGAGCTGGAGGTGCACCGTATGAATCTTGAGGTTGTTGTCCAGGAGAATTGTATGAACGACTGGGGGCAGCAGAACGGGAAGATCCGCCATTTCCTCCGCTACGTAACTCATCTCCTGATGATCCTCCATTCAAAATGTCAGAAATACGACGAAGAAGCCCGTCGTCAACATAATTGCTCCCTTCGATTGGTTCACCTCCATTTACACCCACTGGAGGCTCCGCAACAGCACAGACGACAAGAGCAGCAATAATTATCTACAAAAGTTTTAAAAAAATAATTAAATTCATAAAATTTCTATGAAACAAGAATATTATTCAAGTTGCAAACTACATGAGAGGATAAAATCGTTGTACAAAACTTACAAATTTGTTCATGATTTTAAGATTTTCACGAATGTGTGAACAAAAATGGAAGTAAATTTTTTCTTAGAAATGGAAAACTGATTCTTGGAATAGTTGGTGTTACAAGACTGATAATCTGATACAAAAATCGACTCTCTTATATACCAACATGTCCTGATCAATATTTTACTCAAATGAAACTCAAAATTGTGACTGTAACTCTTTGTATCAATATTAAGGTCATCCATGTATTTCAAATTCATTTTATTTGCATTGTGAGTATTAATTTACAACTGCGTACATCAAAAATTTCTTTTAAAATCATGTATAGAAACAGGTAGGTACTTGTGCAAGACATTACTGTATACCACCTATAAACAGTTTGTTGTGCTTGAAGTATTCCTTAACATTTTTGACTGTAGCTTCAGTACAGAAGAACAAAAGCAGCAGAGCAATATCTATTAAGAAGCCTTTTATCTTACAAAGTCATCCATGCCATTTGAAACGATTTGAAATACTTTATATTCTCACAAATCAATGTTCACACAGATATTTAGAAATACTGGCTACAAAAGTCTGTTTTATTGGAAATCTTTGGAACAAATATTAAACGTATGTAAATTCTAGGCTGTCTAGTCAACTTAATCATGTACGCAAAAGAAAAACATGCTGGAAGTATAGTATCTTCCCTCTATGTGTAGGACAACAGGTATATTTTGTTGTCGGGATAGGTAATATTTTGTAAAACTCTTAATCATTCGTGAAGTACACATGAGTCCATGTGTGTAAATGTTTGTGTGTCCTTTGCAAAACAGTGCTCATGAGAAAATGATAGGTTGGATTTGTTTAAAGATGACAAGCAAAATGATGGTTATGGTTTAAGGTTGAATTACGTCAGAGAGATCAAACGAATGAGTGTTGCGATTAAAATGAAATACAACAATTTGCTAAGCTTCCTTTTTTGTATAGTCGTACGTAATATATTTATAACAGAACAATAGTTGTCTACTTAAAACTTACATTCAATTCAAGGTGCAGCTTTGTTTGCCAGGTTGCTTTGGCTATAGCTCTCCCAATTCTCAATACAAGAACAAGTAAACTCAAATTGCATAGGCATCGCAATATGATGCAAGTGATGATGTGATTTGTGTCCATGCTAAAAAGATGCGGACTCTATTATCTGTAGACTAGACCCTTCATTGAATATGGGATTTGCTGCAGCACCTTTACTGCCCTTGGAAATTCATTCTCAGCTAACTAACAATAACTAAGATGTGTGCATGACTGATATTTTGTGGGAATTCATTTGCTCTTACGACCTAAGAGTCTGAGAGTCGTACAAACAGACAAGACCATAGCAGAAGATTAAAAGCATCATCGTTATGTTATTGAATTACTAGCAATAAGACCTTTTACATGGTCATTACACGTGAAAGGGCAATCTAGATACATGTAATGTTCATTTACCATCCTCGGAAGTCTGTGCAAAAATTAGGTAGCCGCTATTTTTATAATGTCTCGAAATGGAAATGAGAATGTTCAATAATAATACAATGGGCTTTAGCATTTAAATTGAAAACATTGTCGTATAGCACGGCTTTATTCGCTCACACATAAATTATAAAGTAATGAATATTTGTATTCGGAGTATTAAAGTCTTTGGATTATGATTATAAGCCAAGTACGAATGAGCATGTACCCTAATAAATTATTTAATCTTATGCATGCATGGAAATTTTAATGCCCTCAGCATTAAAATATTTCCATTTTACTTCCTATCACTTGCAGCTTATATCTGACTATCTCGTTGCAATTGTTTTGTTTACGGATGCAGATGCAACGTGTATTAAATAACATGAGTAATTTTCTTAATATAATGGTTGTAATATTGCAGTAGAGATTATATGGTTATTAGAATGGTGAATTAAGGAGGATAGAGTTTAATCCCTGCAAACAAAACCATGAGAAGAATGGAGTGGTGATTGAATGAAAGGGTAAATGTGTAATGTGCCATGTAGATGTCCATCACTCTGCAGAATCACGGCCAGGCCAACTCTCAATCACACCTCTTTAATATTTACGTAAAAGCGTGCACACACATCTATGCATTTAAAGAATATTTGTATACTTATAAATACATACACAATCACTTATTCACCTATATATCATGTTTCTTTCGTAGTATAAATGTACTACATATAATACGCTGTATTATTCCTTTACTGTGCAGTGTATCTATGTATAATGTTTTACTTATTACAGTAATGTACATCAAAGTATGTTGAAACACTTAGAAAAACAAAGATTTGGCAAGAGATGAAACAAAGCTGACCGTCGCCACTGTGTCATGCTACCGATAATTAAAACATACAGTATCATAATAAATATGCATATGATTCACTTGGCAGTTGGCACTCCACATCGATTACAATCCATCTCTTGCACAATACGTTAATCCAATACACAACAATCACATAACGAACTGGCGAGCCACAAAATCAAGTGTATTAACAACAAAATGAATATTCCATGCTTGTATTTGTAAAGACTACATTTATGTAGTGCTCATTTTTGTTTACATATGAACTAAATGATCTTGCATCGGGTAATTTTGACTGTATAAAATAATTTCATTCCAATACAGTAACAAAGCTAAACTGCCTAAAGTTTATTTTCGTAAAGTCTTCTAAGATTATTTGAACTTTGAATAAATATTATTTTATGAATTTATGTGAGAAGCTAAGTGTGCCGATCTAATAAAAGCAACAACAGCAAGTAAAGGTGTCATTGTCAATCAAACCCAATGCTACAAACAGTCTTTTTGCACAGAAGTGTGTCTACTTTGAATTTACACTAATTTTTGAAATTCTACAAGTTTTTTTCTTTGTACTCAAGATGTTAAATATAAATTAATGGTTTGAGAGCAGGGATGAGAATCTCAGTAAAAAACTTTCGTTTGTTCTGCATGCATAAACTAAACATTTTAATGCATACAACTAATGTTAGTATAACCATTTGGATTCTACAGTAGTGCCATTATGACATTTGGAAAACGGTAAAGGTAAAGGCATGAGTCATCACTGTAAGTCATAAGTTGGCAACAAAACTTGTGTATGTGTTGTCTGTTGTACACTTCAGTATAAAAGAAAAGGTTGTGTTCTTTGAATTCTTATTACATCCATTACTGATTACAGATTGTATCATAAATGCTTTGTGCACATATTGCAAACAGAAAACCTATTTGCAAAGAAATATCACATATTATTCCTTATCGTAATATAATGTAGCTATTACTTTCAATAATATTCCCTAGGGGCTGCGCAGATTGATACTATTCATTTGTTTTCAATATGTGTAGATGCCTTGATAAGCAGCAAGATCGCATACCATTTAAATGCACAAACACAATGCACATGTCATTGCTGCTGTTTTGTGTATCCAACTCACAGTACAGCATTATAAACCGGTTGGTGTTAGTAAATATAAGCATAAGCAGAACTGTGCGTAAACAAATACTTAGCAAAAAAATTTAAACTTTTTCCATTTAATTAATAGATTCCAATTGCTTGATTAGATCAAATTCGACTTAGCATGTGCTTGTAACCATATACGAGTATTATTTACGAGTTTAGTTTCTATACAACATCTCCTTTAACGCTTTAGCTTAGGTGATGTACTTAGGTATAGTCATAGTAAATAAAAGATTTTTTGCAATGATATTAATATTGCGTAACAAAATATATGAATGTAATAATTGCCAACAAATATTGCTAGGATCAACCCAGAGATTGGTTTTTGACAGAGATAAATACATATAAAGCAATTTTGACACGTGCCAACAATCATGCGTTACTTTAATGACTGCAGTAAATGCATCAATGCTTAAAACCTCACACAGAGTGGGTTATAGGTTAAGGAGGGACCTCCCTCAGGGAGGGTCCCATTCTGTAATTCACTCACTGATTTATTTACACTTCAGGAATAAATGGTGCAGTCGTATTTTATAGTAAACGAATAATTTTTAATGACCTCTTTGTTTTATTTGTTTACAGTTTGTCTGAAAGTATTTCACATCCAAATGTTATACAGTTCCACACACGTTCCAAATTATTTGCATTTTCGCTACATTTACAAAGAATGCATCAGTTTTCGTTAAAACTATTGTAGAATCCTTCAATATTATTGCGTCTGTGAACATTCATAGTCCATAGTACCTATTCAATTATAAGTAAGAGTACCTATATATTTTATTAATTTCATATGCCAACAACTCGTCAAGTGCGCACTACAGATTACAATCTGGAAACGGAACATGTCTATAATATCAAATAATATGATAGCCCCACATTTTTAATTGCCAAGTAGGTACCTTCTCATTAATTACAATTAAGCAGAAGAACCTTAGCAAGGTAAATGTTGTTTAATAAATAATGAATTAAGTATTGTTCACAATATGAGTGGTATATGATTACGGAGAAATTAAACCTGAAAAACCCTTGTGTGTAATAAGTATAATCAATTGGACAAGCATCCCCAATTGACATATAAAAGAAGATATGGCATTAGTGCATTAGGCACATGTTGACATGACATGGCATTGATATTTATTATTCAAATGCGCAGAAACAGTAACAATTAAGCAGTTTGAACAAACGATATTTAAGATATAGACCTATAGAAACATTAAACATGTAAGCAATCCTTTACCCTTTACCTATAAAACAAAAATTTAATAACTTGCCCATGACCTAATGTCGATATTCGTATTTGACTTTGCCTTTTGTACTTTGCTAGTGTTATATAACTACAATACAAATCCATTAATTATGTTATACCTATTCTATCTGTACGTCTCTTCTGAGTAAATTCTGATAAGTATATTCCTGCATAATGAGATTGGTACATGTAATCCTTTTAGTTTTTAAAGGCGACCACCATACCAGTCTGACGCACATCGCACATTCATCATGCAACAACAGAAACACAACAAGAGAACACACTAGAACTGGTTTAGGATATCCTGTGGCAATGTCACACGAAATTGTAGATTAGTCTTGATGAAATTTGCGATTAGAAACACTTAAACTTGCAGCTAATGTCATCCATCAAAACTAATCACAATCACTTTTTTCCAACTTACAAAATACTCAAATACAATGTATTTTTTTAAATAATTTTTATTTGTAGCCTGCAAAATTTTCATAAATTATTTTTCAGGTAAATATTTTTAATACTATACAGGCAGTACACATACAAGCAACATATATAGCAAAACTACAAGCCTACATACCTAAATTGATGTTGGTCGGTTTGAGCAGCAATTGTGTTGTGCGAAAAGCTATCTGCACCGTAGCAGTAGCAGAGATGCACATTAAGTGTCAACAATTAAATTTAGTTTAATGCACATTTAGTTTAAAATTACAAATATTATTTGTTTTACTTAATTGATATTACACACATTATTTCATGTGTATATACAATGTAATTAGATTTTCTTTAGAAACTTAACTTGGATGCATTAACAAAGTATTATTACTTTACATTATAATTAACATAAGTATATTATTCTGTGTATTGTATTCCTATGTACGCGCTAAATATTATATATGACATACCTAATACATAATATTATTTCTTCTTCAAATTAATTCATGCATGCCCATATTAAGAGCAAAGTAATTTGATGTCTATGACCATACTAAGTACTACAACGAGAAACCACCGCATAGCCATTAATTTCAATTTGCAAATTCCACATGAAAATGTAAATGCTTTTTAAATGGTTGCCAAAAGCTTGATTGTACGAACCAATTTATATGTAAAGCCGTCAAGAACACAATGTTATTCGTTACATAGTGAGCACAATGAAAATTATTGTTATTATTGTCTTATATGTACATTTTACAGCCACGAAATTGCATTTAGCAGGACTATATTATGTGGTCAAATACAAGCGTGTATTACACACAATATCTTAATATATATTGATTTCATCGAAAGATTAATTTATCAATGTTTGTGTGCTGTATGTTTTTAGGCACATAGTACATATGTACTGTATGTACAAGATAATGAATGGTTTTCTATGTTTACGTTCTCCCTACTAAACATTAGAAAATGGTCGTAGAAGAATCGAAATGGTCTTTTGATGGAAAAGAAGATGGTAGCGATTTGTTCATTTATTATTACAGTTGATTTGACTTGGCAGAAAACACTTTGTTTGCATTTTTTGGCATTAAAATTGTTTGTTACAAGTATAACTTGTTTTTTGATTAGCTAGTGTTATATAACTGAACTTCTGGGATTGGTGAGTTGGATCTGTGGGTGACGGACGTGTCCGTAAATTGTTCCTTTACTTCGCTTAATAATTCGGTAAAAA
>JAQFYB010002303.1:0-25510 GCA_034694085.1 Pogonognathellus longicornis | reverse complement strand
AATCCTTGTGGAAATACTTTGAGTTCGCTCAAATTGAAACTCAACCTCAACAATTGAGTTGAGTTCGCCCAGCTATGGCAGCAGGCAGAATGCATGAAACTCATAATAGAACTGTGCTATGGTGGATGCTAGAATAGCATCATGATGTAGTAGCATATAAGTATAATGTCCGCACATTATATTTGCAAAAGACCACCACGTCCTGTCTTGTGCACTCTTTCCTGTCATTTATACAACTGTGCTGCCTGGTGGTACTCAAGTCTGTGCTCTGCAGTTTCTACTGTATGTGTTGTTATGTTAGGCCAAGAAGTAGAAATGAATCCCAACTCAAGCCAAGTCACTATAGTACTCCTACTTGATATGGAAGAGAATGTAGTGGGAAAAGTCCTAACCTGAAAGTCCCAAGTTGGAGAAAGCGACAAAAACGAGATATTTTTAGTTTATGTGATGCTCCTGGAATTATATATATATACTTATGTACGAAATTATACACACATAGAAGTATATCTTACAGAATTCTATTCTATATGGGTGCAGTTCTAGTAGAATGTGAGAAAAAGAAGAAGAATATACATCAGACTATGTATATATAGCAGTTGTTCAATGTTTTTCTCTTTAACTAAAGTGCAAAGATATAGAAGGATAGCCACAATGTATATAATGGATATACCTACACAGTACACACAAATACCAGGATGGAAAAAGTCTTAACACAAGTACTGCTATATACTAACAGAGTGCTTTTAACTTTGCTAAGGTTCTTGATAACGATTGAGAGCTTTTATTCCGTCTTTTGTATGGAAGGCACACACTGGGTTTAATACTGTGTGGACTTAGCCTAGCGTTGCTTGATACACATGAAGACTTGACCTAGTCGAGGATTTTCTTATACAACACACATAAGCAAGGTAGTCTATATATTTTGAGCTAAAACAACTGCTATGTGTGTATTGTATTATATTAGTTTTGTATAGAATTCTACTATGTATGTCGTAGTTGTATATGTACTCGTAAAGTGGCTAAGTAAAGTAAAACCAAAAACAGTGCTATTTGTACTGATGAACTAAACCAAGCTGACTAACACTCTTTTTGTCGACTCGGATGAGAAAAGACAAGTACGAGACCATAATGCAACACACCCGCCTCCATTAGTTGCTGTCGTAATGAATTTTGACACGTGCTCTTTAGTATTAGCAAAAGTACACATACAGAGCTCAATGTAATAATGCCAAGGAGAAAGAGCCTCTGCTGTGTCTCTATGTGCTCCGAGCCTCTGCCAAACCAAACGAACTCAACCTCCATTCTTCTCACTCTCTCTGTCTCTGTCTCTCTCTAGCTCTCTCAATAATGCCACGGTATGTTAAGCTCTAAACCTAAACTAAATGGACAATGTGAATCGAGTTGAAAATGGGCGTCACTTCTCTCTCATCTCATTCAGAGCTCTTTAGCTTCAATTCTCTCTTCCAACAATTCTCTTTTAAGACTTTTATTGTTTATTTAGTTGACTTTGACGTTCCAAGACAAAGGTAGAGTGGGACAACAATACGTCATATATCAAACGTGCGCTCTCCTATCTCATTCGATTAATTCCCATCAGTAACTAAAGGACATCACTCACTTTGCTCTAGTAACGAACCACTGAAGCCTAAGGAAGCTTAGACAAATACACCTAAAATACATATCTTCGTCCTTAATCCTTCATGTACTCTACGTGTTTTTTCCTAAATATGTGACCACAATTTTTGATCACTCATACTCATGACCAAACCCAGAAACAATGGCTAATAACAAGAGAATGTAATAACGCAAGCACCATATCCAAGGCGTCATATTATTATGTCAAATGTTATCTTTACTACAGTAATACATAGGTACAGCATTTTGTTATTACGTAATGTGTAAGTTTATAAAACATTCATTTTGCAAAATGATTGTAAAAAAATCTTGCAGAAAATTATTAACGAAACATTAAAAGAAGTACAACCTATGTAGTAATGGAATATTAAAAATTAAACATGGAAGAAAAAATAATGTTACTAGTATCGAAGTAACTAAATTAAAATATTATGTAAATACTTGAAATATTAGCTACTACATACATACATACATATATACCTATGTATTCATTAGATATTGTATGCATTTCAACTTTTGCTTGAGAGCTACTCTCTATAAGATGTTTGAACTATTTACAAGTTATTCACAATGTGTGTGAAATGCACAATTACCAAAGATGCGTAAAATGTAGCGCTAGCCTTTCAGTCATTCGATGCTTAACTTTGTCGAGGGTTACATTCAATATAAAGTACCTATATGACATCATTTAATATTTACCCAATTGAATCCTCCGGAACTCGACAGGTAGAAAGACCATGACTCCTTTGTAAGCAACCCATAAAAGTAATAGTAGTATACCTACATTACGTTTTCATTTTGTATATGCATTTTCATGTCCACAGGTCTGATATGTACATAAGTATACACCTAGTATCTCTCTATGAATGCATGGCAGATCCAGACTTTAGTTTACTCATAGTAGTTGACATTATTATAGTAATATACCAAGCATTTTATAAGGTTGCCAATTTTCTTTTTGGGAGATTGCATCATTTCACATTGAATTCGCACGGCGTCTTCTCCGTCGTGTCATGTCACTTGAGTGTCGTCTCTATCACTTTTATAGTGGGAAGTAAATCGCTCTTGCATTACATACGACAGCTTTCGTTTCGCAAAAGAATATTCTTTGATTTCATTCTAGATGCGTATAGAAAATGGTAGAAGAGTGAAACAGATACGAAGTGGTAGCTCTACTCTATAGAGCTACTACAATACATAACATACAAAATATATTTCTCTGTAGTGTAGTACAGCTTTGCTTCTTCATTCGTGGGTTGTGTGTTCAACTCAGCTGCTGTTGCCTTGCCTTGCCATACGCTGCACATACATAGACACACACACCATAACAGCACTCAACCACCTACCACCACGTCTTTTCGCATGATGTGATCTTGTGAAAACCGAAAACCTGGACAGAATTCCTTTTTGCAAAATTTTCCTTCTCTTGAGGCTTAGAGAGCAGAAAAGAAGAGTTGAGTTGAGCCGAGCTGAGACGAGACAGACGTGCAAATGCATAATGATTGACATTTTTAATGCAACACACCAACTAGATTCTATAACCTCCAACGACGCCATGTGTAAATGTCCTCTGACCTGTCTATCACTATTACTAACCCTATTACTTGTCTATATATAGGTATGTATGTACACACAATAATATTCTCATTTCTACTATTTCTTATGTCATAAGAAAGATTACTCCTGACTCCCATAGCTCAGACTCATCTTATTCTTAGGTATATATACTTCCAGCTTTAACCAATGGATACCACGTGGTACCAATTAAGTATATTATTTTGGTACTATGAAAAAACAATTACCTACATACAACATTTTAGCTGTCACTCGTATAATTCTGAGAACCCGAATTAATTATATATCATTATTATTTCACAGATATTTTGAAACTGCTTTATAAAATATAAATAAAAAATACTGTTTATTCCATAATGAAATCACATTAAGGTTATAGATATTTTATTGGCAAGTAAATTAAAATAGGTAGTAGGTATGCCTACATATCAATTCAAAGGAAGTCTAACAATCTGGTTTAGTATGTCATGGGTCATCGCTCAGTGACGGAGTCCTGTATTTAGAAGAATATTATTTCAGTACATCAGTACACAGCCCAAATGTGTAGGACTGGAGAGAGGAAACTCAAATAGTGAATAAGTGGAAGGAAGAGCGTTCGCTTGGCTATAAATAGGTTTTCTGACTATGATACCTAATACATCAATCTGTTTATCTCCCGAGACCCTGTGCTTTGTGACGGAGCAGCATAGAAGAGTGAAGGAAATCTATAAGGTGTTATGAAATGCCATGCTTGTGCATCTTCCTCCGAGAACAAGGTCTATTACTTATTCTTAGTGAAAAGACGCGATACATAGAACACGTACACGACAGGATTTCTATCCCCACATCAAATAAGAAGACTGTGCTGCACCTACTTAGGAATGTATAATGTATGGTGTATTCTATGTAGGCCGTAGGCATATAGGCAGGTAGGAATATACAGTGGCACAGATAGCGAGTCTTGTGCAGAGTGTCGTGTACAAAGCGAGTTACTCTGTTGTTGACGTTCTTCGTCCTACTTTGCATCACTTTAGTCTTCATTCTCACATCCTATCCTATCACATCAAATCTAATGCGTTCCATGCATATTATATAAAGCTACT
This sequence comes from Pogonognathellus longicornis, assembly GCA_034694085.1. Taxonomy (NCBI): domain Eukaryota; kingdom Metazoa; phylum Arthropoda; class Collembola; order Entomobryomorpha; family Tomoceridae; genus Pogonognathellus; species Pogonognathellus longicornis. The sequence continues at coordinate 21,218 of JAQFYB010002303.1, read as the reverse complement.
AGGATACAACACACTGTCTCGTATAACAACATCAAAAGAGACATTACATATTATCTGCTAAGACATTATATTATAGGTATATCTCTCTATCTGCCCGACACATTGTTGATAAAGATGGCAGCGTATGTTAGATGTACTTCAAGTCTTGTGATTCGTGTATACTTTTAAATTGCTTTACTTTCTTTTCCCCGTGTCATCTTGTAGTACTTTCTCTCTCCAGAGTTTCAAATATGTTACACACTTCACAGTGTAGAAATTGATTTTACACCACTCGTTGTCCCTATACACACATATACACAAACGAGTACTGTGTGATGTGTGATGCTTCAGTTTTCCGATGAAAAGGAAACTGAACCACTACTGCCCCGATTTCTTTCTACTGCTCTAACTCTGTGTATACATTTCCAGACAATTTTCTACTGCATTTTCCTTTTGCAAAAACTATTTGACCTAGGAAGCCAATACGAATATCAATATACCTAGCCAATTTGATAAGTCCAATAACACCTATCGTAAACACACGTGGAAAAGAATTCAAAGGAACCTTTATGCTTTCCAATAGAGTCTACAAAAATATCCTACAATAATACTTCGTACACGTGGATCTGAGAAATTTAGGACAAATTGTTACGCACACAGAGTATTTTTTCACACCTTTATTTTGGATATATTACCTACATACCTTACCATGATATAATACATTTCCCACAATAAAAATTTCATTGGATTTTTCTACACACATTTGATATTGATAATTAAGATGAGTGCAAGTAACACAGTAGTGTGTAGCAATGCTCTACCTATATAATGCTTAAAGTAAATATGATAAAGTTCCCTGCGGTTTAACATTTCACAAGTCATCCGCCGACGTTCACGTAGGTAGAGCTCAAAGCATAGGAGGAACTCTATATTGTATTCCCTTTATATCCAACACTACATTTCCCAGTTCATAATAACACTTCAGTCATGATCCCATGCTAAGTTTAGTGCTAACTCTTGCCATCTAAAAGCTATCAGTCTGAGGAACATAAAACAGATGTGACAATCTTTCATACCTAATCTTGCTGCTCGGCTAAAGGTAATGGTACAAGAGCAGGTGTACAAAATCCCATTTCAAACACAGATTTCTTATGCAAGCTTCAACATACCTTTATGTATATAGGTGGTTATACAAGGTCGATATATTTACTTGCTCTGCCTAAGTATATCAACCCTCTCTGAAGGCTCTTCAACTTAAATCAAACTTTGATCTAGAATGTGTGTATCTTGTACTCAGCTTTGATTTCTATATACAAACTATCTTTGTACATAAGCCGTACGTACTACATGCGAACAGTATCTACTTTTGGGATTTTTTTTCAAAGACATCGTAGGTAAGATATAGGCTATAGGTAGCTTAAAAAATAAACTTTCGTCATACATACTAAGAATAGCTCGCATTGAGATGGAAGAAATGTGTAGATTGAAACTGAAGTCAACTGCAGGTAGGAAGAAATGTGTTTAGATGGGAACTGTGATTGGCGAGATATGTAAATAATAGTGACAGTGTTAGTATTGAAGAAAACCATGGCTGTTGTATTTACGTAGGTAGTAGTAAGTAGTTCCTACATACCATGGAAGAAAAGTACATCGGCACACTTTGTCTCTTGAATACGTCTGTATATCACTACGACAGAGTGAATTCTTTCGGGAATGGCGACGAATTGTAAGTGTTAACAGACTGACATCACGAAGGTGTTTGAAAGGAGGCAGGAAGTTTAGTAGAAAGGTCTCTTTGAAGCAAGACAAGTCAATTCTTTTGTATAATGCCTATGCAATTTTCTTTTTTTCTCGTCATTTTCAAGCAACGACAGTACTTAACAATCAGTTGGCTTCCTCTTGACGTTTCAACTACTTTTTCCATTTCCATTGCATTGATTTTCGAAACCCTGATATGATTGTCAAAAATATCAGGAATTTTCTACTTTGTCGCTGTGATAAAAAAGTGTGCCATTGTTGAATTGAATTGACTGTAATGTATAAATTGTGCGAATCGAGCAATGGATTTTCATTATAACTTTCTAATATATTACAGAGCTAATTTGTCTATGAAAAAGCAGAGTAAAAATTATAGAGATGGAAATTTGATGCTTACCTTCTTGGATATCCTGGATTTTGGCAATAACATTTGTTGACATCCAGTTGAGCTGAAGGAAGAGTAAGAGAATTGATTGAAATAACATTTGCTTTGGTGAAACTCTAGTATTTTGTCCGATTCGACCAATAGCAGTCCAACTATTGCTGTTTCTGTATATCGACGTCATGTTGAACACGAACAGAATTGTTGTTGACTAAGATTGCGAAATCTTTTGTGAATATATAGACACACTCACTTGACAAGTATAAGAGTAATGGAATATTTAAGTAATAAATCTCACAACGAATTCATTCCCCATCGAGCATTTGTCCAATAGCATAAAATAAATATCGATTGAACCGAATATTCAGATCATTCACAAAATTGAGCAGGCAAACTTCCAATTCTCAATCCCGACAAGATTTCAAGTTCATTTAGACTAATTGCTAAATTGTAAGTTTCATAAAACAATTATACTCTACTTACTGTCAATGGTTTATTGCACAATTTAGTTTTTAACTAGATAGGCAGATAATTATTTGATTTCTACAAGTATCCCGTTTATTATTCAAAGTACACTTATTACCTTGCTACACAATATTGCATTCACTGTATTGTTAAAGCCTCATACTCATTAGCATTTAAGTTGTTTACAACGACTATAGTACCTCTATAGTAGGGGACTTAATTGCAGCCTTAAGTAATTACACTATCAGCGTATCCTATCATTCTTTGCTGTCATTTATTGCGATTCTAATCTTTGGGTCTACCCAGCACCTTTTATTTGACTGGGGCTTGATTTTGATTTGATACTCTAAACATTCATTCGTTTCAAATCCATTTCCACTTGAGTACCTTCAGCGATTATGTAACACTAGTATTTGTAATTATAATGTCCGTATATCAAAGCAGGAAGGTTCTTCTAGCGTATAGCTGTGGTATTAGTCACACAACACAGCGTTCAAGTATTCTTCAGATGATTGAAGTGCTCCGTAGCACTATTATACTGTTTGACTCTACTATATTATTATGTTCCGATATAAATACTAGGTAAAGGTGGAAAGCAAACTGAAAGCTAATCCAAAGCTGACCAAATCAGGTTCCTTTCTATTATATCTTAGCTCAACACACCACACTGCCTTATTTCTTTAGTCAAAAGAGGATATACTGTGTATACAAAACATAGGTACATACAGGGATATTATACCTGATAATAATATGAACAAGGTATAAACTCAACTTCTTATATTTATACGACAAACTGTGCTTGTGTAATGTATGGTCTGTTGGTTGTAGTTCTTGTATATAAAGGGGACCCGCCGTCGAGAGGAATATCTGCTGCAGCCGACCAGAGAGCGAAAGGAAACTTTCCAGTTTACTTATTACATAAAGCAAGCCAGCAGCATGAGGCAGTAAGTATCAATGTACAGACTTCTTCTTATATTCCACAATAGTGTTTTGTATAAGAGTTGATCATTCAACTTGGCTTGACTTGAGACGGTGAGGAGTTCTTGTTATTATATTACAACGAACGTAGTAGTGGTATATAAAACGGAGTGTAGTAGTTTTATTAGAGTGTAGTGTAGATTGGAGTAGGAACGAAGAAAGAGTTTACTAATAGTTGATGCAGCAGGAGCAGTGTACTATATGAGTAGAAGAAGCTGCAAGGAGGCATTCATTCCCATTAATCATCTCACTTCAGACAGACACCAACACTACACAATTAGCTCAACTTGGAACGAGGTTCACTGTCACAGTAAAATATAGAAGAAATATTAAAGCAGAGCTGGTGTAGTATGTATGTAGCTGTAAGGAACACACACTTTTTACTGTTTACTGTGTGCACTGTGCAGTCGAATCGCGGGTATCTTACGTTGGTTGTGTTATTATGAATGCCGGGTTAGTTTACTTGCTCGTTTGTCTTGATAGCAAACTAATAATATACACGAAGAGTAATTTCAATACGATCTTAGTGAATAGCAGTAATATAGTAAAAGTTGAGCTGTAATTTACCTCCAGATTCTATTGTAGTATTCGAGCTGAGACTATAAGTGTGTGTATAGTTACAATGGATAGTTTCCTTCAGCAGCTTTTCATGTGGATGTATAAATGTTGTATAGTATGTGGATAGGACATTGGAGGAGGTAAGAAGACTGCTTTAGGTACAGTGCACACTCTCTTATTCTGATTTCAATGAGCACAATGAAAGGATGCACCCTTTCCTTTTGATAACACGTAATAATAACTCGCAAGTCGAGACTCTCAAGAAAGGTTTTCAATTTCAAAGTCTCATCTCTTCACTGCTGTCACTGTGAGGAAGGTATAGAATGGATTCTGTTCTGTTGTGCACTACATATACATTGGGTGAGAGATTCTTTTCTTTTTTAAGTGCAATTAAAGTTTCATCTGCTGCTGGTCGTTTTCGTAGTGTAGAACAAACCTGGAAAGTGGAGTGGGTCCCTTTTCAGTCAGCTTCACTTGACTCTATCAGAATTTTCAATAATAATTATCCTCAGCTTTTGTGCTATTATATTGTGTGTATTATAATAGTAGTAGTATACTTGGGATCTTCCTAATCCGAATCTTTTCCACACTAGTAAATATGCGCAGTATAAAGCATTGCATGTATAGGACACAATTTTCACAAGGAAATTTACTGTGGTATTTTTTAAGATGCGAAGGACGAAGTTATTAAATAGAAGCACACACCTTGTCCTATGCTAACGAGCAAAGGGTTCAGATTTCTAGTTAGTGCGTAGTTAACTACGAATTACACATGCAGTTATGGTTTCTTTTATATCTTTCTTTGTATTCTTAGAAATTAGTTGTGTAGAGTATGCATTTGCAAAGCAGTCGACTGGAGAGTCTGTCTCAGAGACGAAAAGAGCGTGTGCAATTTGGTTTGGATATATAGGCTGTGTGTATTTAGAGCAGAAGTAAGTAATGTAACTCTTTCTTCTATAATATTATACTGGTAAAATAAGTTTTGTTCGCTTGTATCGTTTTGTATCGTCCTGCGTCACTTTGCCGAGAGACTCAGAGGCAGAGGATGGAGATCCTATATATAAGCGTGAGTGAGAGAGAAGACTTGAAGTTGAAGTCGAGTGATGGAATGGTTGCAATGGGATGTGCAGAGTCGTTTTCAATTTGCTAGTTTATTCTTAATAAAGAATGACTTGGATTTTTAGTACAAGTGTCTCGCCTAGTCAACTTTGTAGTCTTCACTTGAGTGCAGTTGTTAGAGTTGTAGAAGAAGCAGGACCTAGGATACAGGACAAGTAAAGATACACGATTTTAATAAATAAAGTCTGGTTACTTTATCTTTTGTGAACTGTTCGTTCCACACGATGATGACAGATTGGTAGGATACGAGCGACACAGTAGAATGTATTTATCTAATGTCTTCTTCTCGTCGTGTGTATCTCTACGTAGATCTCGCCCGAGTTTTAGCAGCAACTTGACTAAGAAAAGTGTCAGTGTCTGTAAACGATTTTCTCAGATAACTTTAGTTAGATGCTAAGGCTTGAGATGGATTTTTTCAAAGATTCAATCATCGTGGATGTATACGACATACGAGTACTATTATATTATATGTAACATAACACTATTGCTTCCTCAAGTAAAAAGCAGTCTCTCTTTTATCTATTTAGAGTTATGCTATATTCAGTATATATTGTATACCACCCAACTTCCACTTTAACCGTAAGTTGACTGGGCCAGGCAATTCCAGGTTAACAGTTGCGAGAAAAGATTTCTTTTTCCTAAAAAGGTCTTTGTCAGTTTGAGCACTATTCCATTATTGGCTATTCCCCGGATTCCAATCGATCAATCACTCTCTTCCATATATAGATAGCAAAATGTACACTTTAGTATAGTAGTGTGATGGCAAACACTTCCACTGCTCCACTAAAGGTGTCTTACTATATTATTGCATGTGTATATATTAACAGAATAACACTACATGAGAACCACCACGTCTTATAGTAGAGCCATCTTCTTCTTCACTAGAAGTATCTGTGCAACTCCAGTCTATAGATCTTCGTCCGAGTGTAGGTGCAATTTCTTTTGATCTCCTTCAAAAGTATTTTGTATTGACCATCGGGACCTCTGCATGTAGTTCCTTCCTACAACAATTGCAAAAGCATAATAAATTATTACAATGTCCATTATTTAGAGCTTTATATACAAACACATTGTGATTTTTTTATCCAGAAGCAGAGGAAGATCCATTAATTTAAGCCATCGTATTTATTTATAGTATTCAATACAGTGCAACTGCAATGAATGATTTATTACATACATACTACATACGAATACCCACATGTGAGATGTAGTAAATTGAAAGAAAAAAAATTCGTGCTCCCTGTAATAAGGTTACTGTATGTTGTGTTGTCTTTTATTTAGTATTAATGGTTACAATTGAATCGATATTAGGGAACACTTAAAAAAATGACGCTGCACACTGTAAACGAGAAGGCCAAGTGACGTGAAATAGAATTTCATTATGTAATGTACTGAATAGACTATGTGGGTTAGATCCTGACCACGGTCCATGTTCACCTAATTTAATGTGGCTGTCAAAGTTAGTCGTTTCACTTGAGTCACTGTTTACAATAGGGGATAAGACATGCATGGTGCAAACAAACTGAATAACACCGATATTAACGAATGTGTGTTCTTTTAGAAGTTTTTTGCCCATTTTTGCTTCATGGTTCTAGTATACCATAAGGATGAGATATCGGATAGAACTTCTTATGACTCTTACCTACATATATATACACGTAATATATACACTACAGTAAAAATATATTCTGCTATGCCTTGTGAAAATTGGAATGTCAATAACTGCAACATATGTAGCAAGAGCAATGCAAACTACACGTTCCAGTTTATACACGAACTGAGACGAACTGAATACAAACAATGTGCCTTTGGCGAAATACATAAAGCACTCAGTGCATAGTTATCTCTGAGTTTTTGCGAAAAGTTAGCATGTGCTACTTAGCCGAGTTTATAGAAGTCGAAGCGATGCTGTGAGAAAATAGGGAGAATGGCACAATAGTATAGTAAAATATAATGGTAGGTGTTGGTACGTAGGAAAACAGTTGTAGATACAGATGCGAAGCAATCAAACAGAAATCCCACAGGAAAGAAACTAAAGAAAGGAAATAGGGAAGATAGCTGAATACGAAAGAATCCTTGGAGTCAAACGTGTATATAGCTTTAGCTTTAGTTTTCTGTGTTTTTCGTGTTGTTATGTGACTGTGAACAAACTGTCTTGGCTTTGAATCACATTGCATTGCATGCTTTTACTGACTTCGTGAAAGAGAAAGTAGTTTTTGCATTCGTTGCATTGCATGACATCCAAAACTAGGTTTACTAATACTACTGTACCTAATACGGATATGTACTTTGCTAGAGCTGAGTATTATAGGTATATCGCACACTAGGCCATGTTACTTTAGCCGGGCATTTTCCAGTGCAACCGAATGAGTGGAGTCAAGTTTACTTTTTCCCTGAGTAGATATTACTTTCGAGTGAGTATCTCTCTCCTATAAATACTACAGCTGTATAAAATGTGCAAAGTACGTATGTAGGTGGTCTATGCATACTTTTGAATGAGGATCCTTGTCTGTATGCATGTAGACCATGCTATTCTACATTCTATCTGTAGTAGGTATATGCAATGTAGAAAACATTATCTCTTTTCACTATGTAGGTAATGTTCGTAGTTGTATAAAACTACATTCGTGAGTATATTTCAAAACGATCTGACGCGGTTATTCTCGACTATACCAGATTTTCGAAACTTTGGCGAATTTTGTACTTTATACAACTCAAGACTTGACACTTGACAGGGAAGGAATAGCAATCCTCGAAAGTATTTTCTGCAGTAGAAGTTTAAAGCAAGGGAGGGCTTGAATGCTACTGACTGCAGGCTCCGACTCAACTGTCAGATGTATTACAGGAAGAGAAAATTGTACACGTTCTTCAAACTACTGCTACACATGGAAGAAATGCACACAGAATATCTCCACTACATGCAATATCGCACAGAACGATGAAATTCTTCTATATCACTATCACCAGAGATATCTTAAAGCGACACAATAATATAAAACTGCTATATCTCACTCTAGGTGTGTATTGCTGCTATAATATGTAACATTTGCAGTAAAACTGTAAAGTACCAGAGGAAATCATCAGATATTTTTAGTTTATATACGTAAGTATAGGCTTATGTATAGTTAAAATAGTTATATGTAGGTGTATGTACAGTTTACAGTACACGTACAGATACTTCACGCCAAGGTACGCCGTGGATACAGAACAGTCGTGCAGAATTAAGCCGGATTAAGGTCAATTTCTACTCATGTATACCAAAGTACACAGGTCTTTTATGAAACTTCGCACAAAATGCCCAGTCAGTCATTTTTACTCGAGATGCTTAGAACACATCATGAAATGACACGTTTAACACTAGGCACACCTACCAAACATTCCAATAAGGCACCTTCTTTCCCTTAAACCCGTCAATTCATGGATTTCCTTAAAAGAAAAAACTGCATTGTGTAGCAGACTCAAACCAAACGACTTTCTTCTTTTCTTTCATTCGCTCTTATTCCCTTGTCTATTAACCCACACAAACAAGAAAATAGAAAATATCTAAATTCTATCTCAATTCTCTCTGAATTTTAGCACGCGCCTTTGTAAACTTCAACAAAGTACGAAACTGTTTGTCAGTCACTTTCCACTGCATGTATAACCCAATGACTAAATACACTGCGGTGTAGCACATCCATGAAATGAGAAAAAACCTATAACACGATACGATACGTGCTCTTATACATTACACAAAGATTGCTTCTTTTTCTTTCTTCACACAAATGCATGTGGTATATACAGATACTCCATAGTTCATACCACGAACATATCACTTGTGCAAAATCAGACAGATCTGCCACTTTTATATCAACCCCAAACAGGCGCACGATCAAAGAAAAACTTTCTCTCTATTTTCTTGTTTCATTCTTGTCATGCATTCATTCATATCATGTGAAATTTCGGTATAATGTACCTAGTTAGTATTTACTGGCCCTCCATAGGGTAAATACTTCCTTCCTTTTTCCATTCGTGCACCATCCACCCCAAAATACTAAATAGCTACGATTTTTAATCGAAACAGTGTATCTACTTATATATATCAAATTATTTTTATAGAGTATAATGCAATATTCCTATTAATATTTCATACATACATATACCACCCACTACCTACCTACAGAAAATTTATTTCATCAAAAAGTATTGCCGCTCGGAAAAGGAAAAAAAAGTTATACATGGGCGCGTGTGTTATTTTTGGTAGAAAGAATACCTAGTGCAGTGTATTCGGCACCAGTTTGATGTCTCTATCAAATTATCCTGTACAAATATATCTGGCTTGCCTAGGTTTGTATTTTATATGATGGTAGTTAATTTCTTTTGCCGTTTATTCTCAAAGTTGTGTAGGTAGGGATGGTAAGCGTGTTGTAGACTAGACACAATAATATATATATATACTTAATAATAATCTGAATCTAGAAGAGAATGAGATGAGAAGGAGTGGACCCTTGGGTGCTGTCCTGCTCGTTCTGCGAAATTCCACAGTTGCATTGCCACACGCTCTAACTGGCTGGGATGGAGTTAGGTTACTTAAAAACAGGAAGACTTACTCGACTATGTACTGCTATCTTACACACACAATGGAACAGGGAGTGTATCTCAAAATATGATTACGAGATAGTTGTTGTATGTAGATGCACGTTTTGAGCTTGTCTGTTAGCGTAACCGTCCTTGGCTTTCCTTACATTACACAATGTACGTGTGGATTGTGATTTCTGTGATAAAAGTTGTTTCTGTAGAATTCTAACAAGACAGCTCTTGCAGGTACTGCAACTTATAACCCAACCTAACAACGCAGCTTTAGTATGTGCCTCCCAACATGAACGCAACATCTAATCACTCATCCACTAGTCACAAGTCACACTCTTCTACTACACTTCACATTTATAAAGGAAGTCCAATTATCTTTCTCTTGTTTAGCTCCTTTACGGATATCTAGGGAGATACGTTTCCAGCAAGAAACAGTGTACCTGTGTCTAAAATTACCACGCTACACACTTTACAAGGATGTACTGTAGTAATTACTACTACTATCTGTACAACTGGAAATAAAGTTATAAAAACGTTTTTCTGCCTGGCTTATTTGTGTATACACGGACTATATAAATACCTAAATTGTGTATGTACATTGAACATTTTCAGTTGGATAAATGCTAATAATACGGCAAACTGTAACGTAACAGAGCAAGAGTGCCAGAGGAAATAATAGACTGCCATTCTTAGTAATTCAGACTAACTTACGCTGTACACGCTGAAAATAAGTTAAAGATAAAATAAATGTGAGTCTTCCATGGAACCAGGTAGTGTTATAGTGTATTATGGATACAGTTACAGGTAGATGGGTTGTGGTAGTTGCATGTATTAGAGTAAGGATTATTATACATAAATATGCAGACTGCTACAGTTGAGGCAAAGTACCTAGATGTTCTCAGTACACTACAATATGCAGTTGTATCAAGAAATAATACTAATATGTAGTGTGTGTTTCTAGTGCCCACAGAGTATAGACTAGCGAAACGAATGCAGGATTACTAATGGGATGGTACACATATGAAAGTGCTTCTTGGTGTGTTCTTGTACACTAACTAAATTATTTATATGCATCTATCACAGATGTACACATAAAGAACCAAAACCTTCATGTCTGTGTGTTTATATGGGCACATATTTTCTCGGCAACGAGACTGCTTCGAATCAGGTTGAAACAAAACGAGAGAACTGCACAATTTAACTTAGCTATAAAATAGCTTAAGGCTGAATTGCTTAGGATAGCCTCATGTTCCATATTATAATAGCATTTTACCAACTATCTAGGTACTTATATGCAGATTTGTCTCAGTATACTTAATCAGTATTTTGTGTACACGCTATTGTAGATACGGTTGTAGCTACATCTGCAGGAAAATATTCTTATGTAGGTACTTGGGTTTGCTAGTTAGGTTTTATGTATTGATTTCCTTAAGTCGAATTTGACTATGGCACTAGTTTACTATTTTGCATTAGAACATACTACTAACAGCCATATTATTCATAACCATATACATGTAGTTTTTCGTTTTATACATAACTTGAGTCAAGTAGGTACTAAAAATATTATGAGTCTTAGTAAATATAAGTACATACAATGCAGATGCACTCGTCGATTAGGAAGTAAAGTATTTGTCTATACCTCAGAAAGAAAATTGTTATCTGCTAATCTTTCTCATACTCATTGGTGTGTATGTATAAATTGGTTTGTATGTATAAATTGGTGTGCATTAGTATGTACCTATTGGTATGGCTTGTATTATTATTATAATTAGGTAGGTATAGTTATTGTAATAATATTGCATTGAAAAAAGGACGCAATGTTCTGTTATAAATATCTGATACCAATTTAGTTTTTACAGCTGTTCAGAATTGGATTTGGTGAACTTGAGTTACTTCTTCATAATATTATCTAAAGTTAGGTTTGGCTGACTAGACTTTTAGGTACAGTGTCTAAAATAAACCCTTTGATACTCCATATAGGTATAGAGCGTTGTGAGCTATACTCGTTTGTGCACAACTCGATCGAAATCATTTTTATCGCTTCGAATCAATCAACGTAATCCGAGGCTTATGCACTTCAGCACAACACTTCCGACTGAAATTCGTTTGCCTAAAGAGCTTGTCTAAATATTGAATCCTCCTCTAGTGATTTAACTCTCTGTCGCACTAAACCTAAGTGTGTGCTTTCCATGTTCAGAAGCACAAACGGAACAGTTATTGCATGTAATATTTTGATCGTTCTACTCGACACTTGAGATGACGTAGAGTCGTAAGGAAGTATCGTATTTACTGAGACAAGATTCAAAGGCATTGTACTCTATGTACTACATCCAAGGCTTAAATATTTACTGATTCACTATGGCTGTATTGTGAATGCCCTTTAATACATACTACACTGTCAAGAAAGACTTATGGCTGTAACTAGTAAAACACTTAATCATCTTTGTTAGTGGTTGTATTATGTAGTTTACCTACATAAACTTCCTAACAAGGATAAATACACAAAAAGTAGTTGACCTGGTCTTGGTCATATTTAAGAAAGAAAAATTGCTGCTAGTGTACTGAGGTTTATGCATAGAATTCATATAGAATTGAGTCATTAATTTTCTAAAAATACGGTTGTCAATGTCATTGCGTTGAAAATAAAGTAAAACAGTGTACAGCTGGATACAATAAACTATCTGTAGTCAATATTGGAAAATAGGCACGAATAATAAAATTCTCTACATGATCGGAATTTATGGGAGTTTCATGTTTGCATGGCATAGATACAAAACAATGTAATGTTCCTTGAAAATTCTTTCTATGCCTATAATATACTATACTACATGAATATACCTACTCTAGATATTGGTACTGCATTGGTGTGTGGAGCACGACGCGAATATTGTTAGAAAAAGTAAAGTTGTGTCGATTTGGAATGGAATTTTGTATTCTTTGAAATGCATCTGGAGTTTAAACAGAAAGAAGAAGAAGCAGCATTTTCTTTAGGAAAAATCCACATAGAAACTCACGGCTCGAAATCTCTTTTTCAACCTAAAGACAAGAGGCAGACATACAAAACTCAACAGAACTTTGAAAACGAAGGGATTCGCAAAGGGATTGGAATGATGAAGGAAACAAACGGAAAACACTACTGACTGAATGACTGAAGACAAGATAAGACAACAAAGAAACTCTACACAGAAAAGAAACTACTTCTAGACTAAAAGAGATCATTGCAGATACTATAATGCAAAGCAAAGATAAATGCATTTATTTAGGTACGCTACAAGTATATATAACACTATCTAAGCTAATAGTGTTATTAGGTACCTAAAAGTACGTATGGTATACATGTATCTACTTACGTATAAACAAATCCAGATATGCGCATACGGTAAGTAGTATTTGTAAGAACTTATGTATTTTGTGTGTGTGTTTAATATGTAGGTTGTAAATGGGAAAGACACAGGAATACACAAAGTTAAAATATAGCACTTTAGTTCTTACGTGCGTATAACTTAGCGCTAAGGCAAAATGAAATCGGGATTTCAAACAAATCTCTGGTAGTTCTACGCTCAAAGTATCTACTAATCTCAAGTCAACTTTAGAAACAGACGAGATGACAGGCTTGGCTAGAGTTTTCTCTAAGGAATGAGTGAGATAATCACTGAAGATGTCCATTCATGTTGATACTGGTAAACTTTCCTTGAGTTTGGTATGCAAACTATAAATATTACCATTGACTACGTGCAGCCCGAATGAAAAGTACAAACTGATGCAGCTACTACTACAACCGCAAATTCTTGGAGTTGTAAGCCGAGGCAATGTGAGAATGCAAATATTTGTTTATTTAGAACTACAAAGTTCCTGCATGCATACATGTTGTGATAGTGTGCTTTATATATAGGTACTATTTTCTATTTACATATAGAAAGAAACTTGCAAAACACTAGTTACAGCCATTAGTGTGGAATCTAGATGGAAAACGATCCGATCTGCTTGAAGAACTGTTAGAAATGTACATACTAGAAAACGAAACGCAAATGTCAATTCTACTTGGTCTTTTTCTACACAAAAAACTTTATAGCATATCCAATTGCTTCAGCAAGATGCAAAATAATGCAAATGAGAAAAAAAAGTATTATCAAGAAAGATTGAGAGAAACCCGAGTTTTATATATAGGTAGGTAGTTATTCGTTTTGTATTTTCTTGACAATAATGCTTTGCTACCAAGAACAGCGCATAGCAAGTGGCATTGTGGCATTGAGAAAGGGATGATGGAAAAGTAGTAGGTAGTTTTTGAGATGGATCTGACTGAACTGAATAATATATTTATTCCTTTGCATGCGTTGTTCTCCTACATTTATGCAAGTTAACATGATTTACACAGGGTTATAAATTTTATTAGGATAGAGAAAGGTAAGTAAGATAGTGAATACAATGCAAGACCATACCACAAAACAAAGTGCCTTTAGATTCCCAGGTTTTATGTCATCTTAACTGTCCAACTAAACTTTGTTTACTCTAAAGATGGGAAAGTCCCGAATGCTGAATGTGAGTTTCGCTCTCTGCCCTGTCTATGCGCTTTGTCACAAAATCTACTAGACTGGGAAGGAGCTACGACATATAATACTGCGTTCAAAACGAGAAGCGTTCAAGTTGAGATGTGCAAAACGACTACGGGAAAGGCCAAGGAAAAAGTAGTAGACACAGCAAAAACAAACTCGGCATTGGTTGGAATTTATTGAGGAATTTATGACAAAATTTTATTGTTGATAGTGAAGGAGAAAGAAAAGGAATAAAAATAGTGCGAACCCATTGTGATTCAAGCAAACCCAAATAATCTGTGACGACGTAAACGAATGTATAAAATGCAGAAACGAGAATAAAACATTGAAATACCTACCAAAAGGTAAAATTTCCTTTTCCAACTAGATATACCAAAGTTGTGTCACGAAATTTTTATTGTATGTATTAGTTCAACACAGTTTTGTATATCATACCACCAGACCACTACTACTCACATTCACTTTTCCTTCTCTGTATTCAAGTGACAAAACGACAGAGACTTATACACAGACAGTAGTTTGCAAATAATGTTTTACGTATACGCAACTCTGAAAAACACTTTTATTTTTCTCACACTACGATTCACCACGAAACAACTCACTTTTCTCACAATTTTCGACACAACAATCAATTTCAGATTGCTTGTTTCACCCTGGTAGCTTATAAGTTATATTGCTTCCAAATAACCCGTAGAAGTATAATTGCAATTTATAACACTGCAATAAAAACAGCGTGTGTTAGTATTTCACTCAAATGATTTCGATTTGGTTGTGATTACTAGTGTTAGAATTTTTATGCAGCACTTTTATACTTGACTTGAACAAGTATACACGAATACACGTACAGAGTGTATAACCAAAAACAGAACCATCAAGCGTGGAGTTGTTGCCGACACGAAAGGCAGTCTTGGACTGAGAACACGAACGGCATTGTGGAATACTCTCAGCACGTAAAGCTAACACTGCTACTCCACAGAAAACTGTTCGGTTCGCTACGGAAATTCTACATCAGTTCAGGCAGAGGCAAAGGGACTTGGTTGCAAAGAACTTTATACATAGTAGACGATCTTTGTATAAAAGTCTAGCTGTGTGCCGATGCCGATGTGCACCTCTAGCTCCAACCTTACTTCTGTGCTAGTATTTGTACAACCATTGCATTGCATTGTAGTGTCTTCCCTATGTATGTATGCCTTTCCTTCCCTGTGTGCTCTAAAACCTCATCACATTTTGCTTTTGCTTCACTTGCACAATATTCTTGGAGTTAGTTCTGTCCAGAGTGTTCAAGAGTAAAGTACAGAGCTACCACACTCCAAACTTTTTCTCAGCATCCAAAAATCCAAATGGAAATAGGTACGGACGTTTGCTACACACTTCCAGTAATCCTCCAACACAGGACAATGTATTACAGACGGACAAGACATTACTCCTAACATTTTAAACATGCTGTCTTTTTCACTTCTACACAACTAATAGTTACTAGAATCTTGCATCCTTTTCTATATAAGTTTTGTCATGTACATCTATGGGTAATTAATATAAAAGGTATATTTTTTACTTTTATAAAGCATTCAGTACAAATGTACAAACAGCTATGTATTTAACATTTATTTGTAATAGGGAATGTTATAATAGTTGAGCTTTTATTAACAATAAAAAGGTCAGTAATTCTAAACATGGAGTAGTAAACCTGTACATTATATATTTAGGTATATATAAACTTTCATTGTATAAAGATTGTGGGTTCTGAAAATGGAGTAGGTACATACTTTAATATTATTGTTATATTTAGTTACAAGCAGAATCATAAATGAATCTTTGTTTTGGCAAATACAGTAGGTATACCAACTTTTTAAGACTTTACATAACGTAAATCTCCAACTTTGTCAATGAATTGTAATGCGTGGTCACAAAATTCTAATATCTAATTTAATAGTAGGTAGGCTAAAGAAATGTAATGTCCTGGGTGCGTTAAGGATTGTCCGGTTCGCCTGTTTGGCTACTGTGCAGGGAAATGAAGGCATTTGTGTATTTACTATCTGGAGATGTTGGCATGCATGTATGTCCATGATATTGAATTGTTGCTGGTACAATGCTTCCACATTGGCAAAACTAGACCATGTATAGTATAGACCATTCTATTAGCTGGTGGTTTGGTGTGTAGCTGACCTGATCGGCTGGCTGAAACTTGACTGGTGAGTTTCATTTGATTTGCTTTCCATAGATATACTCGTGATCATGGAATGTTATGAGTCCTACTTTTCTCAATTCCTGATGGACAATAAATATGAAGGCCGAATATACCCGAAACTGAACACTAGCAGTGTTTACTCATAAATTCCATTACCGTTCATTTCTATATTAGGTAATGGTACGCTAAATGCATCTATATATTTACTTATTGAGGCAGTCTACCACTTACTCGTACTTCTATCTGTCGAGAGACATCTGCTAGCGGAAATAGACCGAGTCCCGGATGGATTTTCCTACAAAAGACTTGTCCAAGTTGTCTCGATAATGAATTAGCAAGAGAAAGAAAAAGCCCCGGAGAAATAATGAGTATCTTTAAGTGTATACCTACTGCCTACACTGCATTCAATATTACATTACAGCAAATAAAGGGATTTGAGACAGCTTACTATATATTTATAATATTTGCCAACCATATAAGTACCTATGTATATCTATACCTACCACAAAAGGTAGGTACTTAAAATATTATGATTTCTTACATCTGGCTGTTTTTGAAAATTTAATTGTGTAAAATACTAGGAAACTTCGGAAACTATATACATACCTAAAATAATAACACATCCTTAGACTACATTTGCTAGGTTAGGAATTGGAGCGTTTATTCTGCTAGTAGTTGTTGATATAATATTATTATAGGGATTTGGTTGAATGAAATGTAGCTTTGCTACCTCAATCTAATCGCAAAACCACCTTTAAATAGAACGTTAGGTATATAGTATAGACATTTGAGTCAACAGCAGAAATTGCACAGAACTTGTATGAGCAAGGACCGAATTGTGGATACAGACGGTCTTGCTCTTGCCTTGCCAACACAAGTCACCCTCCAGCTATCGATGATTATAGACGGATCTGTAAAGTTTAACCGGCTACGAAGCCGCGTCAGAGCTAACTTATCCATAAACTGCTTCCTTAGTGTATCTACACAACTTTTGGTTAGCTTAGTGCACTGCACACAATTGTAAGCAGCTCAACAAAAGCTTGTACTGCGGAAGGCTCAAGACACTCCACCACTACACACAACATTACCTACTCCTCACCCACACACATACTACAAATACTCTGTACAGTCGGAGAAAGCATTATTTTGTTCAAATGGCTGTGTCGTCCTTACTTCTATTCCAGTTACTTACATACTACATTCAACTTCACAATACAAATCCATTGTGTACTTCACGTAGATGATTTTATAAGGTACCATGTGCAATATCTCTAGCAGAGATGTTACATGCATAGTGCAGACAGAGAGACCTTTCATTCGTTAGTAAATATATAGAAGAACCACCTTTGCTAAACATATAGAAATGTTTGTGCACACATAAATTTAATATTACTACCTATGTATGTATGTATACATAAATATAGTGTAGGTATATACCGATGTGTAGTACCTACAGCTACTGTAGGCGAGTTACAGATTTGCTGTATCTCATCTATCGGCTTGGAATTTAGATCAGGTCGGCCACAATCTAACGTAGGAGGAAAGGGAAATCTCATTCTGCATCACTAATCTGTCCAAATCTTCCGGTTGGGGTAATCCATCCGCAGGCTAGTTGCCTGGTTGCTGTGCGTTCATTCATTCTGCGCCTCTTGTTCAATGTATCTGCAGCTACTACTGTCAGAGTCTCGGAAACACTATCTGCACATAATATTGCGGCCAAAATGAATACGTGTGTATGTGATTCCAGAATTCTACTGCGTTATTGCCTTTTACGTGGAAAACGAGCGGGTAGTTGTATTGTATGTATAGGAGGAGAACGAGTCTGATGTCATTTAGTTCGAGATCTTCCTTATATATTTATATGATGTACTCTGTGTTCATGAAAAGACAGCTATTTACTGCTACAATTCATATGTAGCTAGCATATGAACGATACAATGGTCTGTTGAGCCAAACATATGTTAACTGCGTATAACTATGGCTTTGCTTCGTTAGATAGATAGCAATGAATATAATGTAAGTATTTCAACCGAATTTAGATCACCAGAATAGTCAATGCAATCGTGCGAATGCTAACTTGTTCGATCAAATATTTTAGAGCTGCAATACTGAAATGTAGCAAATGAACAAGCAAAGAACAATTTATTGTATTTCTCTATATTTCTAAAACACGTGTTTGTTGATCATTCATTTTCCAGATTTGAGCTGAAGAAAGGTAAATAGTGTATAAAATGTGAAATGACACTGTTTGCAGGCATACAAATTTTTAGCTTTCTGATTCTTTGATTTTCTGTTAAGTATTTATGTAGGTTCAGATCGAGTATTTGCTAAGTATAAGACAGACACACATTGTGCGTGTAGGTATTTAATTTTTTGGAAACTAGGCAGGTAATGTAAATATATGTAATGTAATTAATTTGGTTATGCTATGTAGTTTGAAGAAGACTGGTTAGTTATATTGATAGTGTGTCGGATGGATAGTGTTTAAAATGTAAAATGACACTATTTGCAGGCAGTTACAAATGTTTAGTTTTCTAATTCTTTGATTTTCTCGGAAATAACGTGTAGGTATAGTACGGGTAATTTGGACGTGTGGAAAGTATTAGATTAATTTGCAAGGAATGTATGCAGGTATGTTAGGTATTTATATGTAATTTGGTGATGGTCTCATGGTATGTGGAAGACTTGTTAGTTATTGATAGTGTGTCGGATGGAATTTGATTGTGTGGATCTCTTTTTCGTCATTTCACTGACAATTAGACTAGTTGATTACATGAGATGAAGAAATTAAAAAAGCCTTTGATGTGGGCAGACATCCCGAAGGAGCTGGGATTCATTTAAAGTTGCTCCATTCACTCATTGTCGTAGCTGAGGCAGACGGGGTCTTTCATCTGTAGCTATAATAGTATATAAATACAGAATATAAAAGCAAAATCTTTATTCTCGATCTGCTGATCAGTGGATCACAAGAAACTTGAACTTATTTGAAATGGACTAGATTTTTCAAGATTTAAGTTGACACGAGAAAGTTGAAGCGTTGAAGCCTATAGTAGCCGTATCGCGGTATTCTGAAGACTTAAGTGTCTTTCTTGCCTAGACACAGTCCAAGTCAAGGTTCACTCAACTGAAATGTAACGGAACTGAACATATACTAGGAAGTCTGGCTTGATCCAAGCCAAACGAGAATCAGAACATTTGAGCAGAAAGGCAAACCAAAGCTCTGCTTGAGCAAAGATTAAAAGAATTGAAACTTTCGAGAAGTTCAAGACGAAAGAATGGAAACGAAACTGAAAAAAGTTTCGAGGGCTTTCCTTTCTCTTTTCTTTCCCAGCTCAGCTTAGGCATTTCTTAGCGAGAAATGAAATGCAGAAAAACTAAACCATATTCAAACAACGCGAATCGAAAAACAGATTGGCGTATCTCACGAATACAATTTTTCACTACAAATGAATCTAATGCTATAGCACAGCTGGTAGAACACTAACTAAAACCATTGTAACAGCCATGCGAATCCTAAAGAAACGTTATCTGTCCAAAAAGAAGAATAGTACCTAATAGTACCTAATGCCTTATTATTCCTATACTACAGTCTCAGTATATTTCTTTCCTGTACAAATATACCTACTTACAATTATATAGGAAATCCTAGCAAAGCATACATTATACCTGCTAAGGCTTTGTGACTGTGACTTGTATGAAAATTAGTGTAAAGAAGAATTTGAGACTCCTTGATCGCATTTCATATCAAGATCATAGAAGACTCTATACTTTGTGTATAGTGTGTGACTCTTTTGGTCCTGTCTGATGAACTATACCTAGTCTTATACTATTATATTCTTCTGTGTGTATGGAAGTGGTAATCTAACTATTCCACTCCTTTGCTGTCACTGCGTGCTATGGAAATCCTTGATTTGCTTTGCTCGCTAGGTTGAGTTTCTTGGTCTTGGTCGTAAAATGAATGAATGAATATGACTCCTTAACTTGTGAATCTGAATTTGTCAATGATAATGAGCCAAAAGGAAACCAATTTGACTTGTGCTCAGTTCCTTTCATCTCTCATCTACTTCAATCTAATAACTACTTCCTTTTATATATCTCCAAGCCGATGTGTTGCTTAATGCGATGCAAAAGGAGAAAGCGAAATGAAGCCCAAAGACGATGAGATGCATGGCCATGAGATGAAGACGGTACAAATATATCAAAAGTAAAAGCTCTGTTCTTATTTCTCGTCATAGTAATAGTATGACACTATACCATTAGTAGGCATAGTTCTAATATTCTTTCTAAGTGAATCAGTCTCACACACACACACAACATAGGCATACTGTATATAATTCCAAAAATACATTTGGAAGCTCTATGTCAAAATTACAGTAAAGATAGTCGTAAAGCAATCATTTAACTCGAATTTCAAAGACACTCGCAAGATACGCAAGACACAGAGAAACGAAAGTGAAAGCAGTTGTCAGTTCGGCTTTTACTATAAATAGGTTCCACTTTCAATCTATCAGTTTAGGTACATAGGAATAGTATTTCTATAAACGTGTTTTGTATACCAACCTAAATAGTTCCGGTATAATTCTACTGTCAAACATAGCTGGGCGCATCTGCCGAACTCAATTCAACTTAAACTCAAATTTGTGCATAGAGAAGAAACTCAACTCGAACT
>JAQFYB010002302.1:0-25515 GCA_034694085.1 Pogonognathellus longicornis | reverse complement strand
AAATGATCCAGTATTTTAGCAAATATTCCCGGTGACCCAACCGACACGGTGACCCAACCGACACGGATCACCCCTACAGACTAACCAGAAACCTTCGTAGTGACAAGATTATAGCAGACCTGAAATTGTTTCCTCATGAAGAAATATCGAGTCAATCCCAGGTGTAGCTTTCATCATAGTCTCATAACTACCAACAGGAGTGTAGAATAACTGATACTGATATCCAGATATCATACTTACATAATTAATGGAGATAACATTACAATATATTTATTTCATATTCTGGTTTGTAATGTCTCAATAAATACTAAACATAATGTTAGAATTCACAATTTTACACACGTGTAAAATGTGACATTCTGGATGTTACGAGCACAATCTTTTAATTTCTTTTACATCATCTTTTACATGTACATACAAAGGTCAGTAGACGAATCATAAATCATATTTATAGCATAGTATACAATAAAAAAAGAGATGAAATCGAAAATTTTAACCAATTGGATAGAGTAGACCTATAGCTGATACATTACTATACAAAGTTTAATAATGCAAACATTCGAAAGAGAAAACTCAAAATATTAGTGACAACTCTGATTGTAAGTGCACTTTATTACACGATGCAGATGCATGAATCATTGAAACATCTAAGCCTTGTTTAATATGGGTCTACAACTCATCATTAACTCTAACACCCCCGCACCGCACCTTAGCACATACACCTACACACAAACGAAATTCAATGTGAATTTAAATATACATTAGGTATTTACTATGTTTATTTTCAGCTCATCTAATAATGCGCAGTCAAAGTGTTCATGAGTGCGATGAAAACAGGGGAAGTCAATTGCACTTTGTTGGAATAATTCCTGATACTATTCCTCTGAAAGTTCCATCTCGGATTGTCTCAAAACCTTCGTACTATAATAAATACTGCATATGCGTCTATAATAAAAAGTGCATATTCAAATGCCTCGTCGTTGTCAACATATTTGTACTGATCTGGACGTGCCTATCATATAGAAATTTGCCTGAATATAAGTAAATATTATGCATCAATACAAAATGAATTTTTTTCTAGTAATCTGTAATGCAAGTCGACAGATGCACAATTTATCAGTTATCAGCACTACTAAAATTGGACTGCTTGTTGTAAGCAAAATGAAAAGTATTACACTAAAGCTTATACTATTACTATTGAAAAAGAGCAACAAAATATTTGCAGCATAATATCATGCACAATTTATATAAAGTTGTAGTAAACATTCATAATGCATAGGTAATGAAATGATGGTATTAAACATGGATTTTGTTTCTCTAAAGAGTTTACAGTCAACATAAATTCATCCTTTCGAAAGGAAGTGTCAAAATTAAAAGCTGCAGTTTGCCAAAACTTGAACCTTTTCCTGAAGAGATTTTGTTGCACCTTAAAAACACTGATAATATAAATTGCGCAAGAATTGCCACTCAATTGGGAGAAATCGGGTTTTATACTGTACGAGGCTCACAGATGCTTGTTCAATATGATGAGAGTCTTCAGGAATGTTGCTATCGACCATTTAGCAGAGAATCGGATAATTCTGTAAAGTAAGTGAACAAGTGGAATACCTATTACAAGTACCTATCACAGTATTACATAATACTATAACAGGTAATTATTGCAAAAGCACAAAATATCTTTAGCGATAATCCATGGTTTAAAGATGTATTTAATTGTCCTATACTTAACAACCTTTCCACAGGTTGTCGACAAATTGCTACAGCATAAAAAGTAATATAACCGAAATTCCAGAAGAGCACGAATTTATTGAAGTACTGTGCGTTCAGAGAGGTCAAGATTACAGAGACGGCTTTGCATTTGTTCCTGTTAAACCTTACCTGGAAGAGAAATTACAATACGTTGAGAAACTTGTAAAATTCCCTGCCAACTCTCGGCTGAGTGTTATCATCTTGGGATTGGATGCAACATCTCATATGAATTTCCTCAGAATGCTTCCCAAAACTCACCAATATCTCATAGAAGAGTTGTCCATGATTACAATGAATGGATACACAAAAGTGGGAGAAAATTCTTTACCCAATATAATTCCTTTGCTGTCAGGGATGCATTTGAATAAATTCAAAGCAAAATGCATCGATTCGACAGACTCACCTTCAAGAGTCCGTTTGGATGAATGTCCATTCATATGGAAAAAGTTTTCATCGAAAGGATACCGAACTAGTTTTGCTGAAGACGATGTTAATATAGGGCTTTTCAATTTGGATTGGCCGAATGCATTTAATGATCCGCCTACAGATTATTATTTACGTCCATTTTCATATCGTATGGAAAAAGCTCGAAGAAGTACAGAGAGCAATGACGGAAACTTTTGTTACGGTCCCCGTATGTCATTTAAAGTTCTTCTGGATAATGTGGAAAATACGGCAGAAACGTTCCGAGACAAACTTTACTTTCAGTTTACATGGTCAACGAAATTAAGTCACAACGACTTTAATAAATTAACTTTGGGAGATTCAGAGTTGCTCTCAACTCTGAAGTTTTTAAAGGAGGGTGGTCATTTAAATAATTCTGTGCTCATTCTCATGAGTGATCACGGCTCTCGCGTTGATACTATACGTGAAACCCCTCAAGGTCAAATTGAAGACAGAATGCCATTTGTTCATTTTGTGCTACCTCCGTGGTTTCCCCAGAAGTACCCAAAAGCTGTGGCAAATATGAAGTGGAACAGTCAAATTGTAACCAGTGCGTTTGATGTTCATGAAACATTGACAAACTTTATGGATCTGCGACAAATCGAAGATTCTTATCTAGTTCAAGATGAGGATGTACATGAGAAAATTCAAAGAAGAAAACTAGGCACAAGTTTGTTTAAGAAATTAAACAAAAATCGCTCCTGTCACTCAACTGGTATTCCGGCTCATTGGTGTTTGTGCAACTCCAAGTACGAATTGAGTACGTCTTCTTCTATTGTCCAAGAAGCAACGAAATTCATTGTCGGAAGTGTAAACAGCTTGATACACAATTACAACAACAATTCTAATTTGTGTGCCCATTTGACTTTGTCTACAATTAATACAGCTTGGCAATTCAATGACGATGAGTTAGAGTACGAAGAATTCATTAGCAATGAAATTTCGGATAAAAACATAACAGCCACTAGATCCCCGGTGACCACCCACTTTACAGTTTTACAAGTGTCCTTCACCACTCTACCTGGAGATGGGACATTTGAAGCAACTGTATTCAAACACCCGGAGAAGGGTTGGATGCTAACAGAACAAGTGGTTAGAACCAATAGTTATGAAGGCAAAGCAAACTGTGCAGTGCAACACATGAAAGAGTATTGTCACTGTAAAAGGCGTTAATGAATGAGAGACTATCGAAGGGAACCGATAGTGTTAAGGAAATACCAACTCTAAAATATACTTCATTCGAATTGGCAGTTTTATTTATTAACACTAAAGCTAAATGTCATTATGTTAATTACTTGCTAGTAAATACCTATTACATTCACAATCATACTTTAAGTATATTATTCAAACGAGTGACAGTGCAAGTAATTTTTTTTACTACATAATATGTTCGAATAGGTCTATAAACAAATTTGTTTAGTGACGCTTGTTTAGTTGTTAAAATATAAATTAAGATTTAGTTGATGATTCATTGTTCATTGTTGTGCGTTACATCTTAAGGAGGCCTTTCTGTGAAAACTAAAGCCATGTAACGCTGTATAATGCGAATGATTATAATGTTGAAATTCAGGCTCTATCATGGTGTGTAGTTAATTTTTTTCTACAATATTGTTCCTGTAATTTTTTCAAAAATGTGTGGAGGTTGAAGCTACTGTAGAGAAAAGTTAACTACACACCATGATAGAGCCTAAATTTCAAAACGAACTTGTATTTATAATCTATATTTATAATCTATGTAAAATTATAATCATTCGCATTATATAACGTTACATTATGACTTGAGCTTTCATTGAAAGGCCTCCTTAAGTAGCTGGGAACACTGTATTGTCAACTGTGTCAACTGTACGTGTGTACCAACTTTACGATATTACAAAATCTATATAAACTACAAAACATTTTATATTATTTATTATTATTGTTATTTATATTCATTTAAATAAATGTATAGGAACGAATAAGATTGTATATATAGTAGGTGGTTGTACAGTTAGTCAGTAGTTATAGAATAATAAAGAATATACTTTTTAAAGTAAGTGAGAGTAGTGAAATTACGTTAAACTACGCGACAGTATATGAAAGTATATGAAATTGTGTGACAGTATGTGAAATTACATAAAAGTACATAAAATTGTGGGAAAGAACGTAAAAGTGCATAGAAATTACATAGTGAAAGTACGTGAAAGTTCGTGAAAGTTCGTGAAAGTACGTGAAAGTTGGTGAAAGGACGTGAAAGTTTGTGAAAGGACATTGAAAGTACTTGACAGTACGTAAATAAGTAAAAGTCGTAAAAGTGGTTGAAATTACATGAAGCTGTACATTCATTCCCTGCCTCGAAATCAGAAGTATTCATATTTATACCGTCAAAATCACAATAGGAACTTAACCTATCGAGTAATAATAAATTATAATTGAATATACTTAATTTTATAATGTCTTTGTCCCGTTACTCCTGTCCTTGAGAGTTACCAACTAAAGAAGTGAAGTGAATTTAAATAATATAATACTATTATGACTGTAAATCAAAACACTGATTTGATCAAATAACTTAAATACAAGCAATTTATTTACTCCGTAAGGAGATCATTAACAGTCTTACTAGACTAGAGAGAAAAAGTTAAAGTTTAATCAACATGTATATATAAATATAAAACGTGTAATCAATTCTGGCGTTTTTAAGAAATTCGAAAATAACTATAATATGGTCAAAATCATGGGATTAATTAACTTAATCTTTAGTTAAAAACCCATAAACCATAAAGACTGAAATATTTCTAAAATGTTTATTATATATTGTCTAATGAAGTGATTTAATCTGGGTCTCATGATGTGGCTATAATACCCTGCAACACTAACGGCAGCAAAAATCATTAACATATGAAGTAGATACCTAGTTATATTTTAGGAATAGGTCTATCTATTTAGGTTTTGATTTGATTTGATTTGATTTATTTAACGTCAAAACTGATCAAGTACAAAAGGACCTGTTCTCCCCCAGTTGACACAAATATAAATATATTATAGAGAAAATGCATGACAAAGCTTTACAATAAATACAGTATTAACATGGGCAGCTTAATAATATTAAGCAGTTTGTAGACAAATACAACAAAACTTATACAGAATATATAACCGCAATTACAAAGTCATTAGTTAAATACATATCAATTGTAAACTTAAATTAGCAATATAAAATATCCAATAATTAAGTCAGACTACAAACTAAAAACAAACCATTTATAACTTACGTTTATCAATTATAAAGTCATACAAAAGTTTTTTAAAGCTACCCATGAAATGAAAGCTACCCAGGTTAGTCAACACTTAAATCATAAATGCCTAAATAAAACTGATAATAAAATAATATAATTTGTTCTGTGACAGAAATCATGATACATATTATCTCGTCTCACACTAATCCAAATGAAGGTCTGTATAAAACATACATGTATACTTTGTTACTACATAATAATTTTATGTTATGATTTAAAGAAACATAATTAAAATGTTAATTATCTACATGAAAGTTGTTTAGTGCATATCAGTGCACATAAATAGTTACTTAATTGTGTAATTGTATTATTTCGTTACATGTAGTATGTAGTAGCATACAAACTGACTGAACAATCTGAACTCTGAAGTGAGTTTATAAGCAACAAAGCTGCACCACTTACACTGCAACCATTCTGTTCATATTTGCGCTATCTATCAGCGATGAGTACAACACAATTGACGTTAGTACTACAGCTATTATCAACACTACAGAGTGTTTCTGTTTCTTCAAGTCATGAAATAAATACAGCTGCATTATTATTAAACAACAAAATTCTTCAATCTGCACTTATTTTTGAAGAAAAATTAAGTGCCAATTTTTTATAGTCAAATATAAGTACTAATCCTACTTAATTGTAAATGAATCATGCTGAACATTCTCCGATGTTTATATTTTAGATATTTACTTTCTAATGACGATTTTGATTTATTGAATATAATCTCTAAGTCTATCTGTCTAACTAAAATGTCTCTGCAATAATTTATGAATTTTGATTATTTTTAAGTATTTTTATTTATTTTTATCATGTACTTAATATTATTATGGTATGGTACTGGACAATCCCGCATACAGAAATCTGATTTGTAGATGACAAAATCCAAATTGAGGTACCTACAAATTGTACAAATGTGGCCATGATCGTGCATCATGAACAATTTAATAAATTCGAGCGAAAATTAACGTAAAATTCATCGCTTTAGCAGGAATTTTTCTCTTTTTCCATTCTTACAAACAACCACATTTTTGGTATTTCGTGGGGCGTTGCGTTTGCATCACGACATGTATACTGTATACCGTCTTTGCCTTTGGTGTTTGGTTTGGCTGGTTCGGTGATAGAAAACAATGTTATTTATAAATCTGGACAAATCTGAAGTTGGGTCTCCTATGTTAGCTATTCATTCAACGTTCATACGCCACTCAGCCCGACTCCGAAATTTGTCCAAAATATTTTTTCTTTTGTGATTTATTAAAATATGAAGACGAGGATCAGTGAAATCAATTAGTATATCAAAAGATTCTGTGATAATCAAGGAATCATTTGGTACTAATATAATTTTTGTAACTACTCTAGTTTATTTACTAGACCCGACCTGACTTCAGATTTGTCTAAATTACAACATTGTTATTGGTGTTAGGAGTGCCTATTGTTTACAGTATGTATGTAGTACAGTACAGTTGAAATAGATTTTGTACTTGGCCATTATTGTGGTTAAAGCTGTATAAAGGAATGTAGCTTTAAACCTTTAGGTTTAGCTGGCGTTTGTGTATATAGGGCGGAGTGCTTTTGCTTATGTTGAACTGAAGCTTCAGCTGAATGTTATAGGCTACAAGCGTAAATTATAAGTAGCAAGCAAGTTGGCTGGACCTGAGGGCAGGTTCGTGACGTGCGTAATGTTGTAAAGGAGTAGAGTGCTGTTTCAGCTAAAAGCTCTTCTCATCGCTTCACGAACGACACGACGACCAAAAAGACGTTCGCCTTCAACATTTTATTTATATAAAAGATTTTTAACAAAAGTTAGAAATTAAAAGTCTACTTTGTTATTTAAATCAACTAGGCGACGGTAGAAGAAGTGATTAGCCACAGTTTTTCATCCAGAGAGGACTGAAAAACGTGTAAAATTAGTCTGCAAAACTGATATTTTTTGTTAATTTATATAGACTACCATTACATTACAAATTACAATACAAAATACAAACTCACCACAGCACTTCTAGTTTACACTTCTAAGAATTTAGGTGATAGTGCAGGCCGTACTGTGTTGTAATAAATGCAGTTTTAAGTTTAGTTAGTTTTTAGTTGAGGTTAAACGAAATATATATTATTATTAATGTTATTCTTGTTCTAGCGTAGTAGGATAACCAAATTATAGACACATCGTATCCGCCAAGTGCAAAATGTACATGTCTGGTCGACAGAGTTATGGGAACAGCAACAGCGGAGGTCATCAAAGGCGTCACTCTCATAACAGCAGACCTTCACAAAACAGTAACAATAGTCGATACGACGGAGGTTCTAGTGTCACCCGAGAAGGAAATAATAATAGCAATGGAAAAATTAGACCCAAAAGAAGATATCGAAATCACCACGATTCGGTGGGTTCACATGGATCTCGTAGAAGTGGCGGAGGGGAAGTATATTCCGAAGTGTCTTCTGAGGCTTGGTCGTCCGAACCTGAAGCTGGAGAAATTCAGAGCGAAGAAGATGATTCTAAAGAGAAAAAATATAAAAAGAAAATTAAAGATAAAAGGAAAGAAAGGAGTAGAAGAAAGCACAAAAAGGAAAAATATCGGTCTTCAAGACATAGCCATAGTAAAAGAAAATCGGATTCGGAATCTACATCAGAAAGGTCTCGTTCGAGGTCAAGCTCGAAGCTTAGGTCTGATTCTAAATCCAGATCTAAATCAAAATCTAGGTATACCTCTTACACAATATAGATGACTTTTGATTATTAAGATTGAATATAAAATTACTGAAAGAGTTGAACTAATATTGATTCATTTTTTTGTCATTTTTAGAAAGTCATTCAGTGCTGAACCCGTCGCTTTGGGCAGCCCAATAAGTTCAGATGAAGATGTAGTGGCTCCAACTTCCGTAGAGCAACGCGATGAGCCGGAGAAAAAGGTTGCGCAAATTTCAACGCCTCGCTTGCCTATACCTTCAACCCCTCAGGCCCCTTTATCTGGTAGTCCCGTCACACCCGTTGACAACGATTCTGCTTCTAATTCTAAAACACAATTCGATTTCGGCGTGTCGGAATTTGTGGAGCAAGAAGAAGAAATAGCTAATAATTATAAGGAACGATCACTTTCCCCGCATACACCTCCCCTACCTCGCAAGGCGTACGAGCCATATATACCTTTTTCAGAAATGAAATTAAGTACAGATAAGCGGAAAGCAAACAATATGAATGAAGATGACGACAGTAAGAGATCAACAAAAAGAAAGAAGAAAAATAAGAAGGAATCAGAAAGTCCAAAGTATGTTTCATTTAATTTCGGTGTACAATAAAATTCGTCGTAAAAATAATCTAAAATGAATAAAATAACAAAATGTCGCTAATAAAAAAATTCTTTATCTTTTAGACCAAAGAAACCCTTTCGGCCCACCACACCGACTAAAAGCCCACAAAGTCCAATAGCTCAGAACCAACAGCCCACGAAGAAACCCAATTTAAATGACAACATGTCTGCAACCAGTTTTTTTGCCCAGTTAGTTAAAGAGAGACACGGCCCTGTACCTAAGGAAAAATCACCGACACCCCCTCCTGTAATCGTGCTTTCAGAAGATAACAACAGCAACTCTCTACCACCAATCCAACGAGAGACTGAAGTTGTGACAATCGTCGAAGACGCTAATGAGAATAGCACTAGTGACATGGATATTCAAAGTTTTACTCCAGAGGGTACTGAGGAAGATTTTGTCGATGGGGACGCATCCAGAAGTAGTGGGATTAACCCTACAAATCCGTTCTCGAGTGTATCTGCTCCTAAAATTTCCATTCAGTTGTCTAGTCGAAATCAGCTCCAGAGCAGCCAGTTGGAAAGTATTCGAAACAATATGCAAATGTCTGGCTTGATGCAGCTTCCATTCCCTCCTGGCATGGACAGCATGAAGAATGCAGCCAATTTATTTGCAACCAGTCCACTTACTATGAACAATAGTAATTCAACCGATTCGGTCAGTGGGAATGGAGATATGCTTAATAATTCCTTGAAAAAGCCCAAATTTATGAGTATCACCAAAGATCTGCCAATGCCCCCGGGTAAGCTAGTTTTAAATATATTTTTGCTGCTTCAGCTTCCAATGCAGTTTGAACAATTATTTTTTGTGTGTTGGCATGTAATCGATTCGATAGCTTGTAGGTCTTTGCTTCTCATACATAGTTAAAATTAATCGATGAACATAGAATGTTTGATAGTTAATTCTATGGCACGTACCTATTTATTATATAGATCTAACCGTATCTGTTTATGCATGACTATATTTTCTATATTTTGTATTTGTCTTGTGTTAAATTTTCCTTTTGATTATTTGAAAACGACGAATGTGTTTTACGTAGTTTGTTCAGAGTTTTTAAATAGTGGGTAGCCTGAGCCACTTGAGTGATTTGCCGTCATTTGACTAATGGCATCTTTCTTGATATGCTTAGGCAAAGTAATGTTTGGCATGTGAGAGTCCCGTGCTGCGTCACCCGTTTTGCTATGTGGCGTGAGCTCCGTTAACTCTCCAACAATTTTCATATAAAAATGAAAATCATTGCATACTAGAACTAGTATTAAAATAGCTATTTAGTTGGTATTTCTTTTTTGAAAGAGTTGAAAAGCTAAAGGCAGTAATAGTTAAGCAACAAAACAATCCATAATCTGGTCACACTTGCTTGCAAAATGCTATGGGTGTGCTTTTATTATCAATCGTGATGTTGGGTAAATAATAGTTGGACCGGATACCTCTGCAGAGCATTTAACGCAGCAGGAGACTTATAGGAGAAAAATTCCAAAGCCCAAAATAATTGAAAAAAGGGAGGAATTTCCTGACTGGGATGATCGCTGCATCGATTCCTTCGAGATGATTGCCCAAATTGGCGAAGGAACATATGGGCAAGTCTACAAAGCTAAGGATAATATTGGAGGTATGTTTCTGGTTTTATATATGCGCTTAAATTGTTGAGACTTACAATTAGAGTTAGGTATAGTGTATTCTGTATTGTTAGCCCCGCAGTTGCCTTAAAACATATTTTTGCATTGCTTTATTTTTTAGGTGCAATGGTTGCCTTAAAGAAAGTTCGGTTAGAAAATGAAAAAGAAGGCTTCCCCATTACAGCTGTTCGTGAAATCAAAATTCTTCGACAGTTAAACCATAAGTACATTGTAAACCTAAAAGAAATTATCACAGACAAACAAGATGCTACAGACTTTAGAAAGGTACGTGACTCAGCTTCCTTGAACATTCACTAAGTCCAAAAATGAGTTCTGACAAATCTTCATGGCGAAGTCCATTGAGTATTTGAGCATACTGATTACACTTTGACCTACATTAGTTCTGTGATTATTCAATGCAGTATAATGATACAACTCAGAAGTGTCTTCGAATTAATTGCTAGATTGCTATATACTGTTTTTAATATAGGATAGAGGAAGTTTTTATCTCGTTTTCGAATATATGGACCACGATCTTATGGGTCTTTTGGAATCTGGAATGGTGAATTTTACTGAGGAGCACAATGCGTGTATAGTGAAACAACTACTGGATGGACTAAGTTATTGTCATCGTAAAAATTTTCTTCATAGGGACATTAAATGCAGCAACATTCTAATGAATAACAAGTTAGTGCAATAATTTACTGTTCGTACAACCCGTATGTGTGGTTGCCATTTTTAGTTTGCAGTATTGTTTTGCTATGATGACATTTTTTGCTTTATCCTTTTAAGAGGATATGAAATGTATCTTTTCCGTATTCGTATTCTGACAACATAAAAATGCTTAATGCTTTAGAGTTCAATTTTTGGTGTGATTGTAATGTAGTGTTTGGTTTGGCATACTATTTCCAGTGGGCAAGTGAAACTAGCTGATTTTGGTTTGGCCCGTCTCTACAATTCCAAGGACAAGGATCGTCCTTACACGAATAAAGTGATAACCTTGTGGTACCGTTCTCCTGAGCTGTTGCTAGGAGAAGAGCGTTATGGCCCGGCGGTTGACGTTTGGAGCTGCGGGTGTATTTTGGGGGAATTATTCCAGAAGAAACCAATGTTTCAAGCTAATGCTGAGATGGCCCAGTTGGAAGCGATTTCATTTAAATGCGGCACGCCTACTCCCGCAGTGTGGCCCAACGTCATCAATCTTCCATTGTGGTCCACCATCAGGCTGAAGCGGGCGTATAGAAGACGATTACGTGATGACATGAACATGTTCATGCCGGGATCAGCTCTTGATCTGTAAGTTGCTTAATGGCATGTATGTTCTATGTGCTGCTTTTAGCGACTTATGAATGAGCATACAGTCGTTCTCATACTTATCTTTGGAGAGACAGGAGAAAATGAACTTTAAGATGTTCATAGAGACAGACACACGTCAGGTTCGAACTTGCAGTTTCTTTTTCAAATTTTCACTCTGGAGTTTATTGATGAATTTAAAGTAAACTTTGAGATTTTTAATGGGTAACACCTACCTAACCTACCTAAATTTCTATCTAAATCTGTCCGTGTTTTGCTCTTGAAACCTCTGAAACAGTTTTGTACGGAAACATTTTCAGTCAGGTTCTTGTTCCCTTATAATAAGAATGAAATTCAATCGAGATTCAAGTGAAACAGAATGAATTGAGGAAAGGGAAGGCAAATCAGTGCAAGAGAAAGTTGGCAAAGGCAAAATTAGAATCAAAGGATATTTCAAAGTTTTCATAAAAGTCCTAATGAGTCGCAATATTTGCAAAGGCTGGACAAAATGCTTGAGTTGGATCCAGATAAGAGGATTTCAGCTGAGGAGGCATTGCAATGCAAGTGGCTGAAGCCTGTGAACCCAGAGAAGATGCCACCGCCGGATTTGCCTACCTGGCAAGACTGTCACGAGCTTTGGTCCAAGAAACGTCGACGTCAACTAAAGGAACAAGCCGAAGCTGCCCAAAATATTCCTCCAGGAAGACCGGTTAGTGTGGTGGGAAGTGGTGGCGGAGGAGGAGGTAGCGGAGGGTCGTCTACTCAGCCATTGATCATTGATGGGGTGGATTACAACCCGTAATAATTGCAACAAATATTATTTAGTTCCCTATAATTATTAGCTTTTTTTCTTTATTGTTTATTTAATTTAGAAGAAATGTTTTACATTTTGTCAAGAAATGTTCATCTTATAGGAAATAATTCAACTTATATACTTAAAACATTATGATGAGTAATATCCTTTATTCGTTTGGATTTGAAAAGTGAAACAACCTATTGTTATACAAATCACTCTTTAAATATTCCATTCAATCTCAATGCCTCTATAAAACAAGCAAAACTCTAAATGATAATCAGTTTTAAAGCAGTTAGCCATTAGTTTGTACGTAAGTGCATGTTCCTGTGTCACTCACGGATGTAGGCCATCTATTTACGTGTTTTGTGTCACTTGTAACTACAACGTAATCGTAAAACTTAATAATATGAAAATTGATTGATAAATTTGCATCTTTTCGTAAACTTTTGTGGGCAGATCGTCCAAGCTCATGAAATTCGGGTTTGGGATGCCTAGTCCAAGTGGGGGAAGTTCGGGTTCCTCACCTTTTCGTCGGTTGGATATTGTTAACACACCAGGTGGTGATAATAATAATTTGGCTATTCAGCGGCTATTGGAATCCATTTCTCTTCATATCCAAACTAATCAGACTGTCTATGTCGAGCATTTGACGGCACTCCTCAACGAGAAGGTATCGTAAGATGAGCTGATTTAGAGTGGACTTCATTCAATTCATTCATTCATTCTCATACTATTTTATCATTCACGAAACACAACACATTTGTAACGAGAATCAAAACTTTGGTCACGACAAGAGTTTCATGTTAGAATAGGTAGGCTGCATCTCTTCAAACAATTCGGCATACATCCTTCGAATTAATCTACATAAAATCTAAATCAAAGACAATCGGGCAAACTACTAACAATAATCAGTCAGATTCATCTAAAAATAATGGCATATACAATAATTACATCCAAGTATATAGTACAATCTTCGTAGATTCTAAACGCATATAAATATCGACACCGCCGGCGCGGCCATTAACTACCAACAAATTGTAGGGTCAAATAATTTTGATGCTGAAATGTGTTCCTTCTGTTCATGAATTGTTTTTGACTGTGACATTGTATTATAAAAATCTGTTATTTTCTCATAAAATTCTATTCAACTCACATTTAATTTAATTTTCACTAATTTTGGCATTACTTTTTAATCTGAATGAAACGTTTTCACAGTAGTTATGTAATTTACTATGAAACATGGAATGGAAGCAGTTCAGGTCAAAATTTTGTTTGCCCTGCGTTGGAGGAACATTTAGGTTAGGAGACCCATCCCCATTTAATTGGTGTAGTTTAATTACTTAGATTTCACAATGAGCATTTATTGAATTCCTTGACTGGACATTCCTCACGTCGAAGAATTACATAGAACAAGAATAATAGTCGTAAATGTGGAGTTGAAGATCACGTATAATATGTATCTGTATGAATATGAACGTTTTCTTTATGTATGGATACAGTTCAGTTCCGAGTTCCAATTCTGTCTATTATTGTGTTCTATGTATTTATCATACAATATTTATAATATATTTCAATAGCAAACTACATGCTCTTAAGCAATTCATTAATTTTGTTTCAAATTGCTGCATGTATTCAGACCGTGAGATGAAAATGAAACAGTTCATTTATCATGATTCTGGAAATCATGAACCACCATGTGGTGATGGGGAAAGAACGGTCGCAGCCTCGCTGTTAAAGAAAGTTATTACTTATTTATCCTCATTGGTCCATGACTTCCAGAAAGACTACAATTTTAACTCCTTCCATGTTAATGAAATAATACCAGATAATTCATATACTAAATATCTGTCAGAAACGAAAGAGGAAATAATGGCAGATGTATACGTGGCTGTCCTTTCACCATTTTAGTATTGCATGAACAGATAATTGTGTGAATGAAAGCATCATTTTGTAGTAACCGTTTTTCGTACACCCGGAAAAACGACAAGGAAATGTGACAGCAAAAAGTAGTTACTTTGTAGTACTTAATGATGGTTTTGCTGCTGTATTCAAGGTTGACTGTCATAATCAGTTTTGTTTTGAGTTTAGTTAGCTCTCGAATGAATGTTTTCTCTTGACGTGGCATTTCATAACTGCAATACATGCAATAATTTCTGTACGTCCGCATATCTAGAAGTTAGCTTTGCGCATACCGGCTCATTAGGTATAGCTATAGGTTATTATTTGCAATTTTTAACTTCATAATTAATTTTCCACAGAAGCAGAATTCCGCCGTATTAACTTGTCGGGTTAGGTTTTAGGGACATTCATATTTACATTTCATTTATGACAATCAGTTTTTAATTTTCCTCTTAGACTTTCAATTTTAGACTGTTACTCATTTTTTTTTAATTTTCTATTAATTAGACGGATGCTCAGTCGAGAATTTATGTGGAAACACTGCTTGGCCAAATGTTAGCAGCGGCTGATGTAAAATCAAAATCACAACTTGACCCTAAACGCGTGGTTTTTAATCCTCGTCCAGCCCCAAGGCAAAATTATTCGCCCTTTACGAATGCCATTTCCGGTAACAATGTACCTCTAGCGACAGACGGCATGAAGATTACACTGTCAAAATTATTTCATCACCATAGCTTACATGTTCCCTGCATGGACGGTAATTTAGTCCTTATTATTGTGGTTTATGTTTTTACTGATTACATATTTCCTAGTGTATAAAATATTTTGTCTCTTGTGTAGGGTGATGGTCGTTGCCACTGTCGAACTGAATGAAAGCCAAAGTGCGGTTCATGAAAAGAGCTTTGTCACCACCGGTTCGAAATTGTTGAAACTTTTTGACTGAATTCTGAATGAACAAATGCATAAACGACCGGATTTATAAACTTGTTACCTATGTGTAATTCCGTTGCGTTCGATTTATGAATAGTGTTGTACAAGATACTGAAGAATCGCATATCTGACAAGTTGATTTGCAAACACTACAGATTATGATTTTATAAAAGTTCCTTTTCTACATTAAAAGTTCGAAGCGAAACGAGCTCGATTTATTTAAACTCTAGTGTTACATAAGAAGAATTCTAATCATTTTTCTTCGTCAACTCTGTGTCATTGTGTACATCGTGTTGTAGTGAACGGTATCGTTTGCCCAACATTACATAGTATAGTAGTTCTGATGTGACATGTTTAGTTCGACTGACTTGATTTTAACTCAAAGTGACTGACATTGACTACAACGCAATAATATTCTGAAGCCGTTATAGTAGGAAAAATGTACGAAAACTACAGTTGTGAAAACATTACTAAAATGAGTTTATCTTTTTATATTGGCAAATATGGTGTGAAACAAAAAAGCAAGGATAAACCAATCAGGTTAGCGTACAAAATTAATCTTGAATTTATAGATTTACTTAACATTTACACTGATGGTGTATAGTTACATAAAATATCTTTCTTATAAATGTATGTAATATACCTAGGGAATTATTCAATCTTGGTTATATACATTTTTGTGCAACTGTCGGTGTGGGTATTTCTATTTATGTATCACAGCAAGATTCAGAAACTTCAGCCGCTTCCACCACCGAACAGAGATTGTTTCTTGTTGTTGCCCAACAAACTTAAAACCTCTGGTTACAAAATGGTATATTCCTGATGTTTTTGATTCATCATTATCTTGATCGTGCTCTTTTTAATATCGTTTAATAATCAAAACTTATCGTTACTCACTCATTAGGGCGTAGAAATGCGGATTATGGTCAGTATAATGATGTGATAATCTGATAATGATAAAATTATAATTTATATATAATATAAATATTATTTTTCTTTCTGTTACTTAATGTTACTAAAAATTATATTTAATAATGCTCATTATTCACTATTTGCAATTATGCTTGGATTGTACATTTAGTACAATTAAGTGGATTCTAATATATCGAAATATCCGCCTATATACGCTTAAAAGTCAAAGAACATAATACTAGGTTTAATTATTTATTTAATATAAGGCCAAGGGGGACAAATTATTCTTCAAATACTTAAAGATTTATTTACATCTACGTCCACATTGTTCTTATAAAATCTAATTGTCGCACTGTCTGATAAGAACTGAATTAAATAATATGTAATGTAAATATTTAGTGCTATAACTATTATATGAAATAATGTGGT
This sequence comes from Pogonognathellus longicornis, assembly GCA_034694085.1. Taxonomy (NCBI): domain Eukaryota; kingdom Metazoa; phylum Arthropoda; class Collembola; order Entomobryomorpha; family Tomoceridae; genus Pogonognathellus; species Pogonognathellus longicornis. The sequence continues at coordinate 8,875 of JAQFYB010002302.1, read as the reverse complement.
TGAAATATTGTGATTGAAATGTGACTGCGAAAGATGTTTTCAATGTCTAAACTGAATTAGTAAATCATTATTACCTAATCGTGCGCAACAAGAGCAAATCAGTTAGAACAGACTTTTGTAGGCGGAGTTGGAAAAAAGTTTAGATAAAGTATTGATGTACCAATAATAGATTTTATATTTTCCATCTCTATTTTAGGTTAAACAAAGTTATTTCTTTTAAGTTAGTTTTATCAAACTTGTGTTCTTCATGTGTGCAAAGTAATTGTTTTAAAAGTGTAGGCACTAAAAACTTTTAATTTGGATGGAATATTGGAAATGGAATTCTGTGCGAAAATCATCTTGATGTGGTAAGTCACGATTTTTTTCAATTTCGTTTTTCATATACAGTGTTTCATTTAGTTGCATGCGTTGTGGGTGGATCCATTCAAAACTGTAAACAATTATTAGCTGAGCTGCCTTAGATGTGTATCATAATTTTGTATTCTTGTTGACAAACTCAGTATATAAAAATGGCACTTCACAAATGCACATGGTCGTTTTGATCATATAATTAAACACTGCATTAATTGAAATATCTTGAGTTACCACTATTATTAGGATTTAATGGTAAGGCTGGCAAAAACGCTGGAAAATGTTTACGTGTAACATTAACTTGCATTCACATCATCAGATACATCCAGAGCATCTGCAGTTGGGCAGTGGGCATCACGCAGTATTTCATCATAAATATATTGTGTATAAAATATGTCACACTGCACTGTTTGCACTATCCATTTTTGTGGTTATTGTTTCTTATATTATTTTGTTAAGAACTGGAACTGGAAGCGAAAGTCTTATGTTACAGTTATTATTTAACTAAATCAGTAGATATTCGCTAAATGTCGATGTTATCTTTATTTTCCGTTGTTACTTCGGAACTTATAATTTCTGTACTAGAATCGACTTCAGCCCCAGCTAATTTTGGTTCCAGGTTTGGTTGCGAAGGTCCTTGTTCGACTGATTTTTCTAGAATACTGTCGTTTGACACATCTACTGCTGACGTTGTTGTTGAGGTAGAACTGGGGACACATGATTTGACTTGACTGTCTTCACTATTGTCAGTAGAACAAAACTCTGAAAAATCAGTGTCAGCGAATTTGGTGTGAGAGTCAGAGTCACGTAATAAGTGCTGCCAGGGATCTTGCCACATTTGTGGATTCACCCAATTTTCAATACAGTCTTGGTCAAATGAGCGATTCTGAAGGAACAAATAATAAAATGTTTATTAATTAAAATTAAAAAAATTACTATTACTGTTTACTACGATGTATGTGCGGTTTAAACTGGCATACGTACTTCATACAGCTGCTTTATATTGTACATACAACTTTCAATTATTTTAATGAATATATAATTAATTTTATTAATATAAAGATAAAAATGTTTATTCGTGTCTGTAACCAAGTTTGGTACAACACAAAATTCTACCAAACAGATTTTAAAATTAATTCGCCAATTTGCGTTAGTGAAGTTGTGGTTTCTGATTAGAACGTGTTCATTATTCAATCCAAATCTACAAATTCGTTTAATTTTGCAGTAGATGTATTTCGTAAGTTGACTCACATTATTGGGAGATCCACCAAATGAGTTTCTGTTATGGCGACCTCCTCCTCTAAAAAATCTGGGACTCTGAAAATTTTTGTGACGAGGTGTTGAGGCATAGGGTGAATTGTTGTAAGGGCTTGAATGGGGTCGATAGTTATAGGGTGAGGGAGGACGATTTTGTTGCCAGGAATTGTTAGGACTTTGTCGGGGTGAATAATTGCTATTGTTTCCTCTAAATCCGCCTCGATATCTCGGGTTATACCAATTGTTTGGTCCGGGACTTCGCCATCTTGGGTCAGGTTCCATTTTCGTTATTATTGCCTTGTGTATGTACTCTATTAAGTGTCTAATTATTCCCTCATCAGTTACGTCTGTTCATCATTGCAGTATCTCTTTGAATATGTTCTAGTAATTAACTCGTTCTTCTGCTCCAACCCTGAGAAAAATAAAAGAACATTTAAATTCTTTCGAAAAAAATAATTTTATGGTCAAAAACGTATTGTTATTAGGACAGGACGTATTAATTGCATTGGTCTAACTGTTAACTGTACAATAAAGTAGTCATCCTTAATCCTTATTGCCACTTTGAAAACAAACGACAGCAGTTTGCGATCTTAAACAATACATATTCTGTAATACTTCATTTCATTCTATCAATATCAATACAACAGACTTGGCTTTTTTGCTAAATGATCTACTGGATCGGCTATTGTCAATTTTAGGCTTTACTGTGATGGGGGGGGGGGGATTAGTACAGTAAGTGTAGTAAAATGTATATATTTATACATTACATTACATTATCCACTAAAACCTTGTTAGTACGATACGATGCCCATAAAGCAGTAAATGTCGAATGAGATTCATGATTTATAAGGCATTACAAGTGACAATTACTAATTACATTATTTCAGTATTCATTCATAAGAACTCTCCCCCACGTAGTTAATTATAATAGGGGCTAAAATCTTGTTACCAATGCCGTTTTAGGATGTATGAAGTTTGAACTGGACAGTTATAACTGGAAAATTTGTGTTCGTCTGGAACAAAAAGAAAATAATTAATAATATATCTTCAACAGCTGGTCCCTAAATATGATTAATCTGATATATTTTATGGAGAAAGCTAATTGTAATTAATTATTATAAAACGAAGTTACATTACCTCGGCTCCGCAAGATTCCACGCTAACTTTTTGATTTATATTTTGAATGAGGAACTTGAAGAGTGTTGTTTTGTTCGTATGTTTACGCCGCATTCCTCTTTCTCTAGTGTAGTTCGCTCTGCCTATGCTGTGCGGTGTTGTTGGTTAGGATAGTCATCCAACGAGTTGTTCGGCAGGAATTGCCTGCCTTGCATATACATATTATGCAAAATGCAAACTACGTCTCACGTTGTTGTGGTTCTTTGAGAGAATTTCATTCAATGTTAATGTTATTTAAATGTATAGGTATTAGTATTTTTAGTGTAAAATGTAAAGTAAATGGATGTAAATGTAATAATCTAAAAACAGCAATAAAACACTGAAAAATGGGTTTAACCCGGTTTAAGAGACTCAGCACATCATTAGATAGCACATACACTATTCGGGGAAAACTGACACACAAGTTTCTTATGTATGTGCATTGTGCTGTATCTGTTTTCTACCAATATGAATACGTCAACTACGCCCATGCACGACACTGTAGTGTGTAGTATATAATATACCTAGCGTATAGCTTACTTAGCTGATAATTATATACTAGGTAGGAATTAATCTTTAAAAATGTGCATTAAGGAAATTAATAGTTTTGACAAATTTTTATATACAGATCGAGTGCCATATATTATGCAGTCAATTGAAAACCCCAATCACAAGCCATTTGCTGCAGCTAGCGTAAAAGGAGGAAATGAGAAGATGAGATGAGAAATGTAACCCAAATAAAATATATTTTAATCATAATATTATAGTTGCTCTGTTACTCTGTTAGTGGGTCAGTGGACTATGATATTTTTTATTTTAACTACTATAGTCGAAGTTGTACTGTACTGTTATAAAAGAAATAAGATGCAATAGGTGTCTGTATAAACTTGACTCTTTTGACTGGTATGCATGGTAAAGCAGGTATGGCATGGTATGACTCTGATTATAATACTCACCATCAGCAAAATACCCTGTGAGAAGCCTTACGATTAGTAGCGTGTATGGCTACTACTGTACAAAAGAAAGTGTTCTAAACCACGGAGAAAGGTACAGAGAAAAAAAAACTCTAAATCAAAGACTGTAAATGGGCATTTAAACCATCAAGTTGGATTGGAATGATCACTTGATTCATAGAAATAATATAAACTGCGTCCGTAATCTGGGACCTGGGAGAATAATGCCGGATGTAATGTTAAGATACACATTTTTATGTTTATGTGTTATTAAAAATCATATCATGTTTGAAAATCTGTGATAGTCGAGGAGGACAGGTCACAAAAAACCGTATGTTCTAGAATATAAAATATAAGTGCAGTTTATGAATTTATGTCCAGCTAGAATCATGGACAAACCTAGATGTATACAAGCGGACGTCGTGACGGCGTGTGCTTGCATATATATGACAAAGGTTATTTGTTATATGGTAAGATCTTTTTCAATATTTACCCGATCGATTGTAATCTTTTACTGATAGTTTATTGTGGTATTATTGTATTGTGATAAAATGTAGATTCATTAACGAGTTAAACGTTAATTAACAACGACATTACAGATAATTTAGAGGGCCAGTTAGGATCAATCCAAAACCTGAGACTGTATTATGTTCACTGTTTAGTGTTTACTAATTATGTACCTTGTAGCCTACTTAATTTTAATACAAGCATGTTAACATTTCTATTTACCTATACAAGTTAAGTTCTGATTGTTAGAAAAAGTTACTTGCTTAAAAATGTTATACGCAATTCTCAATTAATTTTTCAATTTATGTGACACGCAGTATGCACTTTGGTTTTTGTACGAGATTTTGATACCTATATATAGATACAGTTATTGATATATGTAAAACTGCTGGATCAGTTTTTCATGCAGTCATAATTAATTATTTATTGTACTATTTGATACTTATTTTATTTATGATCAGTTAGGAAAATTATACGAATCGAATGTATTGAAGATGAATGATGAAAGAAATGATTTAAATGTATCTGACATTTAAAATTAATTTTATGGAAAATTATTAATTTATATTTTAATAGCTAACAATTATACAGCGTGCTGTAATGAATGTAATTACTACTTATACTTTTGTTAAAGCACGTTTGAAGACAATTATAGCGGAAATACTGAGCTGTGCCTTATAAAAATGCACTGATAATTTTTAAATGTGTTGTAATTCTTCAACGTTTGGTGCCAATATGCAATAAAACGAAAACTCGGTTTCTGATTAAATCTATTTCAATTAAATTGGATTGATTGATTATTTATTTATGTATTTTAGTTTACATATTTGTTTTAGTACGGTTAGTTTGGGGTTTTACATAATATTATTGATTTTAAAAGGTTAGACGAATACATATAACTATAATAGTATGACATTAGTATAGTACGTAGTAACAATAATATAATTACAGTATAAGGTATGACATAAATTTTAACAAACATTCTTAATTGGTATTTAATAGTTAATGGAAAGGCTTTCACCAACACCCTTTATGGATTTTTGTTCATAATCGAACTAAATTTTTGGTCAGGAGCTTTGATGTGTATATTTAATCTTCATTTATAGGCATTCAATCTTAATTATTAGTAGCTATATTATACCCAAACATTTTAGCATACATCAATCACTCCCACTAACTCATACATTCTTTTTCCTCAACATTTTATAAAATTTAGTAATAATATATAACAATAATACTTGTACATGATAACCGCATCAAAGTATTTTATAGTACAGTAGTGTATTTCAAAGAGAGACTACTTCGATTTTATATCTATGCAATGGATTCAGGTGATAGAAGAACTACAGATATTTTATAGTACTTTAGCATTAGCATAGCAGTAACATAAGTAGCTTTACTGTCAGTTTTCCCTGACTGAGACATTTAAATATAAAATCGACGATGGTGGTTAGATTTCCTCCATAGATTTGATTATACTTCCTTAATTATTATGGAACCGGGGGAAGTTGATCCTCAGTTGATTGAGTTTGACACGACAAATATTTATTTTCTTCGGCTAACCGCAGCGTATACTCATCCCGAAACCCCAATCCATGTTTAATGCTATTTATACATATTAACAAAATTCATTGCAGCAGTGAGCAATGAATATCGAAAATGCATTTGACAATCAAATAGCAAACACAGTAAAACAATATTGTGCAAGGGACAATAGAGTAACATACAATTAGAAATGCAGGTATTGATTTTCAAAAAAATAAGTATCTACAGGTATAATTATTAGATAGATAAAAAAAATTACACAACAGATCCAAATACATTACATGCGTGTATACATATTTTACGTAATTTAGGTCTTTTGATATTTTATTATTCATTCAAAAGCTACATTTGTCAGATTTACAATTAACTAAGCCTTAGCAAGCAACAATTGCATTCATTCAATTTTTATTGTTATCTTTTTGGGTTTATGTTAGAAGTAGATAACTAATTACAATTACATTGGGTTTCGACTTTAAGAGTAGGTGAGCAGTGCATGAGCACTTGATTTTAGTTTATTTGACTGTGCACCTTACACAGGACAGTAAAAAAGTATTGCTGAATGAAAAACTGTTTCGAGTTCAATTAAATTTTAACTGAAATTCAGCTTTTGGAATTGGAAAACATGTAGTGTCCCTGTTGTAATTATAAATCGCTATGAGATTCGTCTAGCTATGTAAAGAAATGTCTCCATTCATGAAACATAATGATACTATTAATGTTTTACCTCACAAAGACTAAGACTACTGTACATGGAAAGGTTATTACTACTTTTCTAATGAATTAATCAACATATAACTGCACTTGTACATTAATATTATTATTGAAAGATAATACCACTCTAACTATAATTATTGAGGGGAAGATTATTTTAATCATCGCACACATGGCTATGTAACGTTTCGCTTAGAATTATAAATGAAAAATGGAAATTAGATTATTGATCTCTTGTGGAAAAGAGTGTTGAGGTTCAGTCAAGTCCCAAAGTTGTTCACCATGAAGCAAACACATAGCTACATGATTTTGATTACATAAAACTTCAATTGACTAAAAATCTGGATCTGGGTAATCGAAAAAGTAGTCATCGTATCTCGCAAGTTGCTCTGCACTCTTAGCTTTCCTGCACACACGAACTGGAACTTCGGGGATGTCGCTCTGTAATAAAAAGCAAATAAAATTACTTAGAAACGTGTTTCATCACTCACTTTTTTACATTTGACTTTCATTTCTATTTCTTGCACTGACTATAACAAACGTGCAATTCCATAATATTATTACCCCTGCTACTACTGCAGTTGTAATAATACGAGTACGAATACGGTACTAGTATTAAGACGTGTTGTGTTTCAAATGCATCTTACTGGCAGTTTTCGCCAATGCGGCATGTGGCTAGCCAAAAGTCAGGGTTAAATTGCAATTACGACTTCAAATGCTACTCCTAGTCCACTTCCTACTTCAGCAAATTTGTTTTACTCATTTTGTGCAATGCTGTTTTGCGGTTGTTTCGTCTTTCCTTTCCCCCAAATCCCATAAAACTGAATGTAAGTTTTCCTCAGTTTTTCTAACAAAGTATACGATAAGTTGTACAACATTTGTTTTCTCCTTGATTTATTTCTATAGGTATAACTTTCCCTTCACATGTACACACCTGCTTTGCCCTAACTTTAACTTTCCCTTAACACGTACCAGTACACAGCATACATAATATGTATGTGCACTGGTTCCGCACTAAAAATATTCTGGAACCTGAACCGAATCTAAAATGAATGAAACTCAATGTAAACTGTGTGTAACCATATCACAGACATAATAAAGGCGAAATAAAGTGAAGTTAATCTTAGGATAAATTGGATCCTTCTTCTACATCCTTTTTATTTTGCAGTGCTATCGCATACTGCGTACTTTACGTAGATTTTTTGTAGTACTTCCTTGGGCGACGATCTTAAAGGTAATGGACACCATGAAAAGTTAACAATAAGAAGTGGTAAACTGAAATGCAGTAGTAGGGGGAAATATTTCATAGCATTCTTGTCTCTTTGTTTTATTTTCACAAGCATTACTTTCTATATAATATATAGGTAGTTTGAGTGTTCATGGTTTGTAAATCCATGAAAATGAATTGTATGAAATGATAGCTAATCTCAATCTGACTAAACATAATTCTCAGAAAATGAGGAAAGATTTAATTGTTAAGAGAAGAACAAACAATTAATTTACACCTATATAGATAAATTATAAACATAAGCTCGCAAACAACTGGGTACCCAGAGCTGCTAAAATTGTGAAGAATTGAAACGAATCTCAATACTAATACCGGTTGGTAATAAATACCTAGTCGTGTGCCATTTCAATTGAGTATGTGATGCAGTAAGTGATGTTGTACACATACGGCTGAAGTATAAGTTATTGTGTCTGGCCCTTCATTGAACTATATGTAGTATTAAGAGAATTTACAAGGTAGTCTTGATACGGTGTACAGGATTACTTTGTGTCTCATTGTATGTAATTTGTTCGAGTTCTGAAAATATTTCCTCACTTGGTTGAGTAGTTATTATGAATCATATGATAGTTCGTTGTTTGACTTGCATTTACCTATATTTACGTTAAGTAGAAAGGAAATTCCATAACTGGCTGCACTGGACTGTCACAATAGAAAGATTATCAACCTATAGGTATACTATTTTGTATTCAATCGCAAACTTGATAAACCCAAACCCAACTGCTTGTAAACTAATTCTTAGATGATTTTAAGTATAGTATACACATCTGCAATGTATTAAAGGTTTTCGTTTTCAAGAATATTTAAGCCTCTCTCTTTCAACTCTCTTTGTCATCTCAAAGAGGCATTCTTTTAAAATAAGTAGAGCACGATTAAAAAGGAGACAACAAAGAAAATATGTACGCAGTTGAGTAGAAAGAGTTTGCACAAGGGAAAGATAACATGTAACTAGATTCCACAATACCCATGTCATTTTATACGTCTTCCTAGTTCCTACTGGTGATCAGAGACATATCTGTGGTAAATTATGGATGTAAAAACTTATATCAAGCAAAGCTACGGAGACCTCACGAGGTTGACGAAAAGCAAGATTCACTATCAAAATGAACAA